>JAAGEH010000343.1:1627031-1861436 GCA_011751065.1 Lasiurus cinereus
AAAAAAAAAAAAAAAGGCTGAAACCTGTTTGGCTCAGTGGATAGAGCGTTGGCCTGCGGACTGAAAGGTCCCAGGTTCGATTCTGGTCAAGGGCATGTACATTGGTTGCAGGCACAACCCCAGTAGGGGGTGTGCAAGAGGCAGCTGATCAATGTTTCTAGCTCTCTATCCCTTTCCCTTCCTCTCTGTAAAAAAAATCAATAAAAAATATATTTAAAAAAAATCTGGGGATAATGAAACAAGGAAAGGTTTAGCATAGAAGCAGCAGCAGGAGAGCCCAGACTGGGCTGCCTTAGCTCTCTGGGAGGTCAGAGAAAAGGGGGCCTTGGAGTCAGGTTCAGGGGGTTAGCCGGGGGCAAGCTGCTGCCCACTGCTCCCCTGGCTGCAAGCCTTGTGGGTCCCTTAGGGTTGAGGAAATGCATGCCTTGGGGGATGAAGATGGAAGGAAAGAGGGGGAAGGAAGTGGCAGGGGGTGCTCCTGAGGGAGAGCAGGATGCAGCCTGTGTTCTGAGAGCTTCTTCTGTCTCCTGCAGGTGGGAATTGGGGGAGGTCTCCGGGGAGGATTTCGGCAGAATATTCATCATCTTTCCAGGTGTGCCTTTTCAGGGTCCTGGTCTCTACGGATTGGTCAGTGCCAGGGTCTTTAATCACTGGAGCCAGTCCTGGCGTTGCTCACCTGGTTTTGCTGCTTTTCTGGGCCTGGAGCTGGAAATACAAGTGAGGCCTCGAGGTTATCTCTGGGGAGGCGACCTTCTGTATCTGGCTGTTGTGTATAAGCCTCACGCAAAGATATTCTGCTATAGCTCGGCCAGTTTGTTCAGCCATCTGTCTCAGTTTCCCAATTCCACTCGTCCTGGCTTATGGCCTGTCTCGGAATGACAGTGGTTCCATGTCCATCCCCTTTGCGGACTCGACCCCTGCCAGCAGCCCTGTTTGCTCATCCTCTGCAGCTTCCCCATCTGGCCTTCAGCAGGTGCTCAGCTGCCTTAGTCCGTTGGGGCTGCTATAGGAGAATACTTCTGCGTGAAGCTTACACACAACAGACATTTATTTCTGGCTGTTCTGGAGTCTGGAAGCCCAGGATCAAGGTCCAGCAATTCTGTGTCTGGTGAGGGCTCCCTTCCTGGTCCCCAGATGGCGTCTTCTTGCTGTGTCCTCACAAGGCGTAGAGGACAAGGGAACTCTGACAAGGAGATTCTGAGGTGACCTAAATTACACGAAAGCAGGCCAGAGGGTAGGGAGAAGAGACAAAGTGGTTAATCTGTTAACAACGGCAGCAAAACCAGCAAAAATCTGCTCACACTCCGTTAGTGTATGTTGGAATTAATAAATGAACTGCCAGCCATGGCCAGCATGGATCAATTGGTTGGGCGTTGTCCTGTGCACTGGGGGGTCGCTGGTTCGATTCTGGGTCAGGGGACATGCCTGGGTTGCGGGCTCGATTGAACCCCAGTTGTGTGTGTGTGTGTGTGTGTATCTATGTATCTATGCTTCTCTCTCGCATCAATGTTTTCCTCTCCTTCTTTCATCTCTAAAAAGAAAAAAAAATCAATAAAAAAGCACATATTAAAAAAACAACTTCCAGGTGGTTATTTCTGAGATTATCTAAAAAGAGAATAGCCAACATACATACATATATACATACATACATACATAAATAAATGAGGGAGAGAGAATAGCCAGGTGCAATGGAACCCCAGGAGCCCCAAGTTCTTGTTTACACATGAGCTTTGCGGCCTCTGCTGGCCTATCCCAGAGCCGGCCTGGCTTCAGCTTCTCCCACCCTCTGTGTCTCGAGGTAATGTAAGTCCTTTCAGAGCAGCTTACATTTTCTTCCCCCAACTTGATGTATAAAAATGCTTGCAAAACTCCTACCCAGCCCTGCTGCTGCTGGTGGGTTAGACTCTATGCACCAGTCATTTTTTTGTGTGTGTACGAGCAATGGCCTAATAAACTCTTTTTAATTTTTTTTATTAATTTCAGAGAGGAAGGGAGAGGGAGATAGAAACATCAATGATGAGAGAGAATCATTGATCGGCTGTCTCCTGCATATACCCTGCCCCCCCCACTCCCCCAATCCAGCCCACAACTCGAGGATGTGCCCTGACCAGGAATGGAACCGAGACCTCCTGGTTTATAGGTCGATGCTCAAACACTCAAACCCTGAGCCACACCGGCCGGGCAGGAAGGCACTTTGGATGTTACTGGTTTGTTATAGAATTCAAATTGAACTGCCAGAGGAAGGGGTCCCGAGAGCCGGAGCTCCCATCCCCGGGAAGTTGGGATGTCCAACTTGGGAAGCTCTCCTTACATCTTTGTTTCTGTCACCCAATCCCTATCCCCCACTATTGTTCCCAGAGGTTGGAGGTGGCCAAAAAGTTCCCACCCTCTAACCACCCACGTGGTCTTTCTGGAGACCAGCCCCCATCCTAAAGCACCCTAGGGAACCCCACCCTAAGTTACCTCATTAGCATAAACACAGCTGTACCCAAAAGATACTCCTATGACTGGGGAAATACCAAGGGTTTCAAGAGCTCTGTGCCAGGAACTGGGGACAAAGACCAAGGATATTATTAAACTATAGGGATCTTATTGGGAAATAGGGTCTTTGCCGATGTAACGAAGGTAAAGATGGAAATGAGCTCAGACTAGATTGCAGGGGTCCTAAATCCAGTGAATGTGTTTTCATAAAAGTCAGTAAAGGGCACCCCGAGACACCGGAAACAAGGCCAAGTGAAGCCAGAGGCTGAGACTGGAGGGAGGCAGCCACAAGCCGAGGAATGCAGGCCACTGGAAACGGGAAGGTGGTGGCGGGGTGGGTGTATTCTCTCCTTCAGAGCCCTCAGTGTGGCTTTGAAACCCTGCTGACACCTTCATTTCAGACTTCTTGCTTCCGGAATTGTGAGAGAATACATGTCTGTTGTTTTAAAAATCACCGAGCCTATGGCGATTTTTTTAAGGCAGTCCTAGACCAATATTACTACTATTTCATTAATTTTGTTAATCCTCACCCGAGGACCCTTTCTCGTTGATTTTTAGAAAGAGTGGAAGAGCGGGGGAGAGATGGAAAGAGAGAAACATCTGTGAGAGTGACAGATCAATTTGGTTGCACCCCCACTGGGGCCAGGGATGGAGCCTGCGACCGAGGTACATGCCTTTGACCAGAACTGAACCCGCAATCCTTCAGTCTGCAGGGCAATGCTCTATCCACTGAGCCATACCGGCTGAGGATATCTCATTAATTTTGTACAAGTTTTGTTTTGATTAAACTTAAATGTTTTGTCTTCCTAAACACCGGCCACTGTAAGATACTGGTTTTGTTGAGCTGGTGAGGCTTTCCTGCCGAGTTCCTGTCCTCATACGCCCCCTTCTGGTTGTTTCTCTAAATTCAGGACTTCACCTCAGTGCTGTCTGCCTTTCAGGTAGTTGGGGAGCGCTATTTGGTGACCCAGCACAGATCCGTCTCTTCCAAGACCTGTCTCACCCAACTATGACCCCCAAGCCCTTTGGCAGCTGATGGGAGTCAGGGTATGCTCCCCCAAATATATCACGTTGGCGTAGGATCATTTTGAGTTGAAGGCAATGGAGAATCAACAGATGCAGGGAGTTCTCTGCCCTCCCCTTTTCTGTCTACAAGCAGGGAATACTTTTCCCTCTGAGAAAAGGTGACATGAATTTTCCTTTGTGGTGTCTCTGCCGGCTGTACGAGGAAGAGGAGCAGGACTGGTACCGCTGGAAATGGAGAGTCTGCATCACCAAACCTACTATAATCCCCTTTGCCTCCCCCTTTATTTTCTAGTAATTTCCCCACAATTTATAGTCCTTATAGTGCTCAAATCCACTTTCCTTTGTTTCAAATGATATAGAAGTCCCTGACTCAAAATGCTGCTTTGAATTCCCCTTATTTTCTGAAAGTATTACTAAAAATCGTGTGCCTTCTCTCCTGTGAATCTGCCATTTGTTAGTTAGGTTAATTCCTGGGCCTCAAGTCACCGAACTGAAGAGGGTAGATGGAAAATGTTGCCTCCCTGACAGCAGAGGTCCCTTTCACAGGCAGACTCCGAGAAGTAGCAGTTGGAGGTGGTGGGTTGCAGAGAGAAGGTAGCAGTTCCTTCAAGCCCTAAGGCCCTGTCTGAAATGGAGCCTGGAACTCTGGGATATTTGTGCCCCAGAAAGGGAGCTCCCCAGGGCACTTGTGCAGCATCGCTGGCCCTCAGAGCCTGTTTCCCTGCCCCCATTCTTCAGGTTCCCAGGCCATGTGGCTCAGGCCAGGTACCGAGAGGTGAGACCAGGGCGTGAGGCGAGCCGCCCTCTGCCTCTTCATTCCCTGATCCCTCCTCCCTCCACCTGTGTGTGCAGGGCAATTTTCACTCCAGCTGAAGGGGTGGACTGTGGAGGCCTGGGGTCCAGACTCCTGGCACTCAGCTACAGCTTGGCCTCTGGGTCCTGGGGTGGTGTGGGGGTCTCCAACAGTGGGCCTCATTCTCTGGCAAACAGATGGCTGTAGCTCCCTGGCTCTGGAGAGAATTGCATCCATCCCTCCCACCCCACCCCTGCACCTTCAGGGGGACCTCTGGCAGGGATCAGTGCTGGCCTTCACAGACAGCTGGTCTGGAAGCCTGTGGGGGGTTATGATTGGTCAAGTTGTCTGGGTAGGAAGTTAAAAGCCTCTCTCTAGGTTTTTTAAAAATATATTTTTATTGGTGTCAGAGAGGAAGGGAGAGGGAGCTAGGAACATCAATGATAGGAGATTGATCGGCTTGCCTGCATAATCCCTACTGGGAATTGAGCCCATAACCCAGGCCATGTGCCCTTGACCAGAATCAAACACGGGGCCCTTCAGTCCCCAGGCTGATGCTTTATCCACTGAGCCAAACTGGCTAGGGCTAAAATCCTCTCTTGAATGTAAATAGTAATTGAAAAAGAAAAACAAATAAACACCGCCACCTCTCTAGTGTCTGACTGGACAGCTGGCGAGCACCTGCTTAGCATCCTTGGCCTAGGCTTTCCTGGACCTGCTAAGGCAGCTGGCATCACTGTTGCTCTGGCCACCGAGCTGGGAACCCAGTGGTGCTTGTCTGCCGCGCTCTCTGTTGGGCGCGGCACCACACCCAGATGCTGGGGAGCTCCGGCTCCCCTTCTTAGCCACTTTCAAAGCGCCTCCTTCCACCGTTCCCCACCGAACCCCGGGACACTTTGCAGAGGGTTAAAGACCACTCAGTCCATAAGCCCTTCGATTCAACTTTTTATTTTTTTTTCTTTTTGAATGTCATGCAGTAATTCACAGTCCCAAGCCCACAGTTTTCAAACAAGGTAGGAAAAAGGCAAAAAGAAGCAAAGGAAATCGGTGGTGGTGGTCTTTTTTTTCTTTTGTTATTTCAAGCAGGACCAAATGTCAGAAAAAATGCTTCTGTTCTCAATCATTAATTTTTTTGTCCTTTTTAAAATTGTTTATTTTTTTTTAAGTCGATTTCTGCAGGCAGTAATAGTAGGGTTTGGTATAACCAGCAAGCACTCCTGTGTGTCTGAGCACGTGTGTGGGGTGTGAGCTGTCTGGCGGAGGTCTGTGTGGGACGCTGGGTTTCGGTTTCTCTGCCACACACGGGCCACCAGCTCGTGTTCACCAGGGGAAGGAAAGGTTCAATTGAGATGATAAAACTCATCAATAGAAGCAAATTTTTTTCTCCCCGTTTTTCTTTTAAAAATGTTTTTTTTTTTTTTAAATTTCCATTTTTCCCCAAGGTTCTCCAAAAATGGCTGAGTGAATTCGAATCCCTTGGCTGTGTGGTTTGTCTGTGCCCCCGAGGGTCCCCGTCGTGGGGCGTCGGGGCGGGGTGGGGGGCGCCGAGGGTCTTGGTGGACACGCTGGCGTGTCCCGGCCCTGGGGGCTCCCTCCAGAGGCCGGGGCGCCCGCAGGTCCTCTCCCCGGCCTCCCCGGGTGCTGGGCAGGTGGCAGCGAGGTGGCCTCGCGGCCGGGCGGCTCCTCCCCGTGGGGTGTGTGCGTGGGGTGCGTGGGGGGGCCAGGCGGGCGCGGGTGCCACCTCGCCCGGGCTTAGCACCAGTCGTCGTCGTCTGTCTCGCTGTAGGCGTCGTGCAGGCCTTTCCGGGGGCCCGGCCCGCGGGGCCTGGCCAGTCCGTGGGCCGGGTAATAGCCGTTGGGGAGCCGCCGGCCGTGCCGAGAGGGCGACGCGCCCGCCAGGCCCGCGGCCCGGGGAGTCCTGGGCGAGCACGGGTGCCGCGCGGGGGGCGGCGCGTCGTAGGGCGCGTCTCCCCCGCCGCCGCCGCCGCCCGGGCCGTCCGCCTCGTCGTAGTCGGAGCCCCGGTAGTAGCCGTGGTGCCGGGGGCCCGGGGACCACTCGGGGGCGTGCGCGGCCGCCGCCGGCCACCGCGCCCCGCCGTGGCGACACGCCCTGGGGGACTCGCTCGGCGCCGCGCCCCGCCGCTCCGCTGCCGGCGAGCGGTGTCCCCCCGGCGGCCGCTCCCCCGCCAGCGGCTCGCCCGCGGGGCCCGGGTACCGCCGCGCGCCGCCGGGGGCCGCCCGGCCCGGCCGCGCCACCAGCTGCTGCTGCTGCTGCTGCTGCGGGGGCCCCGGGCCGCCGGCCTTGCGGACCACGGGCGAATAGGACACGTGCGGCCGGGGGGTGGCCGGGGTCTGGGGGAGCTGGCGGCGGCCCCGCCGCGGAGTGCTGGTACCAGATGTTGAGGGGGCTGGGCTTCCACTTACGGAACTACTGCCCTACACGAAAATTGAAACAAAGGAAATCAAAACAAAAGATACAACAAAATCAACCAGAAGGAGACAGGAGGAGACACGGGAGGGTCAAAGGGAAACCGGAGGAGGGCGGAGAGGGGCCGGGCGGGAGGGGAGGACAGGACGTTTGAATGGAAAAAAGGAAAAAAGCACCAGCCACGGGAGGAGGGGGGGGGGAGCGACGTGGGGGAGGCGGGGGGGAGGGAGAGAGACAAGGAGGGCGGGGGGAGTCAAAAACCAACACAACAAAGTGAAAAGAGAAATGAGAAATGGAGTTTTGTAAGTTTCGGGGTTAAAACAGCAGAAGTTTCAAAAATTACTCACAGGCGTCCAGAGGACAGAAATCATAATTGGAACAAAAACGAAAGCCGGGTTAAAGGAAAGCGCAAGGCAGCGGCAGCCAGCGCAGGACTGGGCTGGCCAGAACGCAAACGTGATCCACAACCAAAGAGGAAGCAGCTGCAGGCAGGGGGGCGGCAGGCGGGCAGGGGCTGGGGCAGAGTGGGGGCCACAGTGTCGGGAGGCGATGTCCACCCTCCCCCGGCCCCCCCTGGCTTGGGAAGGAGCCCCGTGGTGGGCAGGGTCAGAGGTCACAGTGTGTGTGGGGGGAAGTGAGGAACCTGCCCAGAGTGGCTGTGGGGTGTGGGGGCCACCCTCCTCTCCTGGTCCCCCATGGCTCGGTCTGGGGGCCACTCCTGCCACACCCACCTGCCGGTGTGCCATGTGCTCGGGGCCCTCACTAGGTGACCGGGACCAGCGCTGGTCCCGGGTGCGGGCCCGGTGGTCAGGCCGCTCCTGGGCATAGCGCTCCTTGTCGGGGGGCGGGGGGTGGTGGTGGTGGTGGTGGTGATGGTGCTGCCGGTGCTTCCGGTCCTTGGGCCTGCCCCGCTCCTGGTCCCGCTCCTTTGATGGCAGGTCCCCCGACTGGGTGGTCATGCTCAGGTCTGTCCCCAAGCCTGGGCCGGGCAGGGGTCAGACAGACAGCAGGCCATGAGGTGGGGCGGGACATGCACCCAGGAGGCCACCGAGAGGGTCTGTGGGTCCCAGAGAGCAGTGCTTTCCTCTGGCCTGGGCTTTGGGGGTCCAGTTCCCAGGCTCCCTCAGCCCAGCGGGGTGCCACCCAGCCCTCCTCTCTCGCAGTACCTCCCTCCCTCTGCTTCCTCTTCTCCTCGCCCCTCCCGTCCCCGGGCATAACCTTCAGTTCCTGGGCCCTGCGGGGTGGCCCACCTGTGTCCACATCCGTGTAGCGGCCCAAGGAGCGCTCGGAGGCTCGGTGGCCTCGGTCACGGTCGCGGTCACGGTCGCGGTCACGGTCACGGCGCCGCTGGTGGTGCCGCTGGTTTTCTTCCGGTGGCACCCTCTCCAGGGAGTAGTCATCCAGGCGCCGGGCCTTGGGGCCCAGCACAGAGGCTGAGCGCTTCATGGGGCTGGTGTCTGAGATGGTCTGGGGAAGACAGGTCAGCAGGCAGGAGTCAGTGGCTGGCCCATCTGTCCTGCCCTATCAGCCGTCAGCGATGGATGTGACCAGGCTGAGATCTGGGCAGGGCTGAGTGGTGGGTGGCGGGGCCTGATCACCTAGGGCCCCCAGGTGCCTCTGTCCCCTCCCAGGCCCATCTGGTTTCTGGCCAAGAGAGACTCTGTCTGGTTCATTCCTGCGGCCTCTCAGGACCACTCCCAGGGGTACCTCTAGGCCCTGGGCATCGGCCACAGACATGCAGCCTGGCAGAAGAGAAGAACTGTGCTCACCCGAGTGCAAACCTGGGAACCGGGCCCTGGGCAGCAGGCCCTGCCCTCAGCCCTGCCTGCTCTCTTGGAGGCTGTGAGGTCTACAGGTTCCGGGACAGGTACCCAGCACCCTTGGCCGTGGGGTCTGGGCTTGCCTGCCCACCGGAGGGTCTTCCCTGACACTCCAGGTCCTGAGACCTGCCTGCTCATCCTCAGCCTGCAGCCTGGGAACCTGTGCATGCTGCACCACCCCACCGGGGTCAAGTCCCCCTTTCCTGCCGCCCCCCTCCCAGTTCTCTGCAGCTGGGAGAGGAGAGGAGGAGCCGGGACATCTCCCAGATCCAGCCCAGCTGAGTGGCTGGGGACATGCCCGAGGCAGGAGTTTTAAGGGACACAGGGCAAGACCAGAGGGTCAGGGGTGGGAAGGGAAATGAAAGAGAGTGGGCCAGGTGTGGGGCATCATTCAGGAGTCTTGGAATGTGGGGCTCTGAAGAGAAAGGGTGGAGGAGGGGAAAGGGGAAGAGGGGTGAAGAAGGGCCACTTCCACAGGGTACATGTGGGGCACACAGAGAACAGAACACAGGAGGATAGGTCTCCACAGGGAGGGCAGGGGTGTTGTCTGCAAAGAAAGGATGGAGTCCGAATGACAGGACTCCCCCGAGGGGGGTGGGCAGGAAGAGGGGGCCAGAGCCCAGCTGGGTGGCAGACGGGCGGGCGGTACATACACTGAGGTTATTCCCACGTGGCCGGCCCCGTCTCCTCTGTCACAGCCCCACGGGATGGTGCACACAGAAAAAACAGAAAGAAGAAAATAAATATAAAAGCCAAGAGGGGGAGTGAGAGGTGGTACGTAGACCTGAGGAGTGAGGGGGAGAATGGAGGGAGGGAAAGAGGAGTTCAAGTCCCTGGTAAGTGATGACCCTGGCCCAGCCAGCAGTCCCCCCAGGGCACAAGGGAGACAGACAGAAGACACCACAGACGGACAGATGGCAGAGGCAAGAGATGGACAGATGGGACGGTGTAGCCACAGGCGCCTGGCCCCCGGCTCTGCCTCATGCAATGCCTCCAGCCCTGGCTCAGGCTGACACTCAAAGCTGGGCGGGGGGCGGGGTGTGTTAGAGGGTTTGGGGGGGGGTGAGGGGGAGTAGTTTGGGGAGGTGGCCATCAGCTGGGTTTGTCTCAACCCTCCCCCAGGGCCCAGCAGCTAAGTCCTGGGGGGCAGAGGATGGCAGGATATAGAACTGGGCAGCCACATGCAGGCTGGGTGCTTCCCACCCAAGTTCCCACAGCCAGAGGCCAGGCCCCTGGGAGACCCTGGCCCAGCCAGGCACAGCACAGCCTTCCACCCCGTGCAGATGAGCCGGCACAGCACACGGCAGACCTCCAGTCAGACATGCTGCCCACCTCCTGGGCCAGGTGGACAGCCAGCCATGCTTCTGGCTTCAGTCCCCATGGGCCCGGGGCATTGGGATCTGCATACCCTCCTCCTTCCCAGGACCCTGCAGCTGGTAAAGCAGCCACACAGACACACACCAGGCACACGCCCCTGCCCCCTGCCCAGCAGCCCTGATGGAGACCAGACAGGACAAACCCAAGCTTTCCTGGGCCTTCCCCAGACTCTGCCACCAGGTCCTAGGACCTGCCAGGTTTCTGAAAGCAGACCTTCTTGTGCAAGCGAGTGCATGTATGAAAACACACATATATGTATGTGCATGTGTATGTGTGCATGTGTGTGCATGCTTATACTCGCGATTGCAGTCTCATACATCACCTCCCACACCCCCAAGTGTCCTCCACAACCTCCCGCTTTAGCACCCCCAAACAGGGCAGAGACGAACCACTTGGCAGTGGCTACTGCACCCTGCCCAGGGGAGCCCCTTTCTCTCTGCCCTCCGTTAGGAGGAGCTCAGAGGACAGGGCCTCAAGGTGCCCAGGTGTAGCCAGACAGGTCTGCGTCCCGAAGGAGGGAGGAGGTGCCCTGGGCTTCCAGAGGCAGGGCCTCTGGGCCCCACGTCCCCCTCAGGGGGGTGGGTGAAAGCGCTCACCTGGTTCTCTGCTGGGAGGCGGGGCATGGAGGCAGCCCGGCCCTGGCCTTCCGTGGGGAGGTAGCGCTCACTGTCTGAATAGCCATCTCGACCCATCTCTCGCATCTCCACCGACTGCGGGGCAGATGGCAAGGCCAGTGAGCCCCAGGGGCAGCCCGGGCCCCACCCTTTTGTACTGCCCAGGCCGTGAGCAGCGGGGCAGTGAGAGGACAGAGGCACCTGAGAGTTGGGCTGGCTGTTGGGCATGTCGGTAGGGGGTCCTCGCTCTGGGCTCCATGTGCCCGTCTTCTGGAACATCTCCTGGGCTCGCTGGGTCACCCAAGAAGGGCTCTCCTTGATGCCACTTTCATGACCCATCCTGCACGGGAGACACAGGTAGTGGGCACTCCGGGGGCTTCTGTGCCTGGGACTGGCACTCCCTGCCCTTCCATACCTCCTCCTAGCCAGAGTGACACTCACAGGCCTCCTCCCGGGTCCAGCTGGGTAGAGGGGAGGGCGTTCTGCCCCTCCTGCGTTGGTGACGGGGGCTCCATGCGCTGGAACATGAGAGGTGTCCGGTTCTGGGGAGGCAGAGAGCAGCGTGTGCAGAATGTATGTGCGTGTGTGTGTGCGCGTGTGCGCGTGTGTGGTAGGGATAGGTGGGGGGTAAGGGAGGCTGTGGATGGTTTGATCCACCAGTAGCCTACTAGCCTCTTTCTTCCAAATCCGTCCAGAATGGGGTCATTTCTCACATCTCCATGGCCACCACCCAGGTCCAGCCCCATCATCTCCCACCTTAACCAGTGCAGTATCCACCTCTCAGGTCTCCCTGCTCCAGCCCTTACTCTCCACGGCCACCAGAGGGCACACATCAATACCTGTAAGAGATCACTCCCCTCTAGGAGCCCCCTGACTCAGAGAGCAAAAGCGGAAGTTCTCCATAAGGGCCCCCAAGGTCCTGCATAATTATCACCTTGTATCCTCCGCTGCCCCTCCTGCTTGCGCTGTTGTGCCGTAAGACCTTGCTGTTTCCAAAACTCAAACTCAAACAGTCCTGCCTCAGGGTCTCTGCAGTGGCTGTTCCTTCTGCCCAGAATGCTCTTCCCCCCAGGTGTCCGCTGGGCTCATTTTCTTCTCTTTCTTTAAGCCTTTGCTCAGAAGTCACCCCCTCAGGGAGGCCTCCCCCATTACCCATTTAAAGCTGCACCCCTCCCTCCCACGCACTCTTTCCCACGGTGCTGGTTATGTTCTGCCATGCTGCATCATTTAGTCATGGTGTCCTTACTGGCACTTTCACATCTGGGCTTCTGGTCTGTTTTGCTCACAGCTGCATGCTGAGGGCTGAGAACAGTGTCTGACAACCAGTGAGTGTTGGTGGGGCAGATGAATTAATCCAGGTTATGCCTTACTTTTCAGTGACCTGCCATCCACACCCCACTGCTCTGGATGGTCCTCGTGGTGACCAGGAAGGTACAGTCTCCCAGCCTGGGTGATCCCAGGGGGAGGGATGTCGGAGGGGAGCTGTCAGGGCCTGACCATACCTGCTCCTCGCGCATGGCCTGCAGCTTCTTGGCTTTGCTCTGCCGGTAGTACTCCATGATCATCATGGCCGCGTAGATCTTCCCCACTGTCAGGTCCGTGGCTGGGGGCACAGAGCAAGCTCACTGTGGACGGGGCCCCATATGCGCCAGTCCTCCGGTGCCTCCTCCTTCCCTCCCCCTCTGTCGTGTTGGATTGGGCCCGGGGCCAGGCCAGTCTAGGCTCTTACACTTATGAGGGGTAACCAGCAGGTCCAGTGTTTTCTGGGACAGGTTGGGCCAGATGGCCATCATCTCTTTCCGTAGCTCGGCGTCCATCTGCTGTTTGTCAGCCCCTCCTGCAACGTGGGCACAGAGAGGCCTGGTTGCCCGCCTGAGCACCTGCTGGCCTCTGGGCCAGTCACTGAGCCAGCAGCTCCTGCCTGCCCAGTGCTCTGGAGGCCTGGTTCCCATGGCTCCCAGTGCCCAGTGCAGCTGGCCCAGAGGAGAAATGACCACGGGGCTGTGGTCCTTGGCAGGGACAGGGCTGCGGAGAAGCTGCGTGTGTGTGTGTGTGTGTGTGTGTGGGGGTGTGTGGGGAGTGGGTGGGTTGGGAGATAGTTCAGCATCAACAGGGGCTGGATGGCCCAGGTCAAAACCTGGCTCCAACTGCATCAGGTCAGTCCACTGCTCTGCCTCATTCTCCTCATTTGCAAAATGGGGATGATAGCAATTGTACCTGCCTCACTGAGTTTTAAAAAAATATTATCACTGACTTTTAGAGAGAGAGGGAGAGGGGAAAAATGTGATTGGCTGCCTCCTGCACCGCCCCCTTCACTCCCCATGGGAGATGGAGCCTATAACTCAGGCATGTGTCCTAACCTTGAATCTAACCGGCAACCTTTTGGTGCTGGGACAATCCCCCACCAGCTGAGGCACAGTGGCCAGGGCCTCACTGAGTTGTTTGGTGATTAAAGTAGTTAATATGCGTGCAGTCTTAGGGCAGTGTCGGCCACAGCACTGTGGCGAGGCCTGGGGGAAGCCCCAGGGAGGCTGGGAAGCCACAGAGCAGTTCTGATAGAGGTTCCTCCCTCAACCAGGTCTCCTCTCCCCCATCATGATGGTCATTAAGGCTCTTTGTCAGCGATTCCTGGTCCCAGCGATTCCTGCCTGAGTACCTGGTAACGTGACCTGACTGGGCCCTGTGATTGGCTGGGGCCATGTGATGAGTTCTTGCCGATGAGGTGTGAGCAGAGCGAGGTGTCACTTTGGGCATTTAATGACCAGCGAATGACCCTTCTGGGTTCTCCTTTGTTCTGTCATATGGCTGGTGACATTAGGGACAGTGGCTTTCTCAGGCCTGGCCCCTAAGTGACTGATGAATCCAGTCCCTTTGCCAACCCAGCAAAGACACATGAATGGGAGTCAGAAGCAAACCTGTGTTGGTGTGGGCCTGTGGGGCTGTTTGTTATGGCAGCACATCCTGAATAAAACACCTGCTTGGCTTCTGCTCCTACTTCCCTTTCAGAGTCTTCAAGCTGGGCCCTGTAATCTCCCACCTTAACCAGTGCAGTACCCGCCTCTCAGGTCTCCCCGCTCCAGCCCTTACTCCCCATGGCCACCAGAGGGCACACACCAACACCTGTAGGAGGTCACAGGATCGGGTTCCAAACACTTACTGGCAGGTGTGAAAGGGACATTGATAACAGAGCCAGGGTCCCAAGGCCCCCTGCTCACTGTGGACAGAACCCCTCTATGCGCCAGTCCTCCTGTGCCTCCTCCTTCCCTCCCCCTCTGTTCTGGCCAAACTTTAACTTTGTAGTTGCTGCAGTGTGGGGGGAGGTCTAGGAGACCTGGGGGAAGGGCAGGGACAGGCTCCCAGCCATGAGAAAAGTACTTCAGTGTTTGAAGGACCATCCACTGGGCACGCAGGCTGAACAGCTTGCATTCCGCTTTGCCTGCACTCCTTTGGCCTTCCCTCTCCCAGCCTGCCTTCCCCAACGCCTCCTTTTCCTAGAGCCGCCTCTGACACCTTGCCCACCTTCTCCCGCTCAGCAGGCGTGGGCCCGAGCACAGGCATCTGCCAGGCATGCTACGGAGCTTACACTCGTCGTCGCCACGTGACTCTGGAGGTGATGAGACGACAAACCGCCTGGACCAGTGCCGCTGCCTCTGCCCAGGTTTCCCTCTCCCTCCGCCAGCCGCCAGATGGCCCCTGTGAGCACTGAGTCATCAGGTGACTCCTCTGCTCAGAGCCAGCTCTACCTCAACCAGGGTGATTGTCCAAGTTCACAGGATCCTACACAATCTGCCTTCGCTCACTCTACATGTTTCACCCACACCGACCTTCTCACTATTCCTCAGTCTTCCTTCCGGCCCCTGCTCAAACCCTTAATCAGAGAAGCTTTCTAGCCATCCTCCTACTTAAGACATGCCCCCATCACTTTTATGCCCTTTTCCTGCTTTCTCTTTTCTGTATTTATTGTGTCATGTTGTTGTTTCATAGCTCACCCCCTAGAGGGCCTGCTCCATGGTCTGGTCTTTCTGTATCTCCAGTGATGCAGGGAGGGGGCAGCAGGAGGTGGTGTGAAGCTAATCTGTGTCCCTACAGCAGTTGGGAGGTCAAGACTATTGTGGGAGAAACGTGGGAAAACCCCATGTATAACTGGGCTCTCAAGAGCCTCAGCACCAACAAACACCCTATGACAGGGTTTCTTTCCTCCTGGGGAACAGCTGGAATTCCTGGCCCATGTGTCCCGTCTCTGGCTACGTAAGGTGTCCAGGGTCTCTATGGCTCCTTCTCAGGCGCATGGGAAGGTAAAGAAGAGAATGGGACGTTTCTTGTTAAAAGTCACCCCCCTCACCCTAGCCAGTTTGTCTCAGTGAATGGAGCGTCAGCTTGCGGACCGAAGGGTCCCGGGTTCGATTCCAGTCAAGGGCACATGCCTGGGCTATGGGCTTGATCCCCAGGAAGGGGCGTGCAGGAGGCAGCCGACCCATAATTCTCTCTCATCATGGATGTTTCTCCCCCCACCCCCTCTCTCTCTCTCTGAAAAAAGAAAAAAAAAAGGTCTCTCTCTTCTTACAGTGTAGATAGCTCCTGTTTCTAGAGGACAGAAAGAAGATGCCGCTGAAACCGGTTTGGCTCAGTGGATAGAGGTCAGCCTGCCGACTGAAAGGTCCCAGGTTTGATTCTGGTCAAGGGCACGTACCTTGGTTGCAGGCACATCCCCAGTAGGAGGTGTGCAGGAGGCAACTGATCGATATTTCTCTCTCATCAATGTTTCTAACTCTCTCCCTTCCTCTCCGTAAAAAAATCAAAATATATTAAAAAAAAAAGAAGATGCCTGCTATATGGATGGGACCGAGTCCTTCCAACATCCATGTTGACACCCTCAGCTACTATGTGAATGTATTTGGAGCTGGGCCTTTAAGAACGTAAAGTTACATGAGGTCCCAAGAGGACTGGTGTCCTATAAGAGGGAGACGCTGGGGTGCACACACACAGAGGAAAGGCCATGTAGGGGCACAGCAAGTGGGTGGCTGGCCACCTGCAAGCCGAGGAGAGAGGCCTCAGGAGAGACCCTCCCTGGCTGCACCTTGCTCTTGGACCTTCGGGCTCCAGAAATGTGAGAAAATAAATTCCTGCTTTGTAAGCCCCCAATGTCTGCTATTCTGTGATAGCCACTTGTGCTGCCTAAGACACCTGCTCTTGGCTTTTGAATTAGGTAAGGAAGTCAGGGCAGGGTTCCTGGGCCTTGGTCAGCACTGTCCACACGTGGGGGGTGGCTCACTGATTGTGGGGCTGTCTTGTGCATTGCAGGATGATGAGCAGCACCCACTGGATGCCAGTAGCACCTCCTTTCCCAAGTCCTGACAACCAAACACGTCTCACACTTTGCCAAGCTGTCCCCTGGGGGACAAGATTGCCCCGGTTGAGAATCAGTGAATTCTGCTTCAATTCGCTGGGAAGCCTGGCCTTCAGATAGTCATTCACATTTAAACAAAGGGAAGATCCAGATAAGAGCCAAGATGGTGGTGTAGGTAAACGCTGGTCCTCGCCTCCTCCCACAACGACATCAAAATTACAATTCAAGTACAGAACCACCATCATTCAGAACTGTCTGAAACCTGGCTGAATGGAAGTCCTACAACTAGGGAAGAAAAGAAGAAAGCACACTGAGACTGGTAGGAGGGGTGGAGGCATGGAACGGGCTGGTCCAACACCCACAGGTGGCGTTTTATAAATCGTGAGGGAGATCTAGGCTACAGAGGCCTCCCACGAGGAACAAGGGATCCCAGCCCCACACCAGACCCCCAGTGCCAGCTTCCAGAGCTGTGAAGAGAAGGCCCCATACTTCGGGCTGTAAAAACTAGCATGGACTGTGGCTGAGTGACGTGGAGGCTGCTGGAGTCCCAGTAGCATCTCTTAAAGGGTTGGCATGTGGACTTACTCAGACTCAATCCCTCTGAATCCAGGGACATAAAGGGAGGAACTAAATTGTCTGTCATCAGAGCAAAAACTCGGGGGGTGACTTTTTCTCAGACAGGGGTGCTCACAGGGGTCACTGTTCCTATGCTGAGACCCCCCCCACCATGGAACTGACTGGCAGTCATATCTGAGTTTCCATCAGCATGGCCCACACTGTTCCCTTTTCCCTGAAGACCCCACCCCATCCAATTTTCCATATGATACCTGTCCTGGCTCAGGCTTCAGACTTTCCTAATACCTCTCAAACAAGATGCAGCTGGTATCAGCATGCCCCAAACCTATCAATAAGAGGCTCCAACCTGCCTTGCTTCACAGATTGGCCTGGCCTGGGCACTTCCAAGCCCAATTCAAGGAGCAGCATCTTCAGATCCCTCTGCAGCTCCTAAGGGGTAGCCTCAGGCAGTGGCTGACTTTGCACCTCCCAGGAGACCCCAGAGCCGGTGCACAGTTTCAAACAACACTAGGTTACAGCTCTATACACCATAAGTGACACACTCAAGGGGCAGACTCAGTGAGCACCAAAGCCCCACTGAAGCAAGTCCTGCTCCAAAGGGGTGTCTCCTGCATAGCAGCTCTTCCATTGTAGACACAGGTAGTCCTCACAGCCAATTGCCCGGGAGGTTAATTCCTCCCAGTGACATCAACAGCAATCAGGGCACATAGCCCACACAGGGACATATCTACAGTGCCCAGCTCAGGTGATTGGAGAGGCTAACCCTATAGAGCTCTATAGGACACCTACTACACAAGGTCACTCTACCAATTCCAGGAGACATAAGAGATCTATCTAATACATAGAAACAAACACAGGGAAGCAGCCAAAATGCTGAGACAAAGAAACATGTCACAAATGAAAAACAGAGAAAATCTCCGGAAAAAAAAATCCAAAAGAAATAAAAGCAAGACAACTACTAGATACAGCATTCAAAACAATGTTTATAAGTTGCTCAAGGGTCTTAATGGGAGCTTCAAGGGATTTAGTGAGATTTTCAAGAATCTTAGTGAGAACATCAAAGACATGAAAAAAGGAAGTCAGAAATTAAGCATACACTAAACAAATAATAATTTCAGGGATTCAACAGTAAAGTAGAGTATTCTGAGAATCAAATCAACAGTTTGGAATGGGAGGAAGCAAAAAACATCCAAGCAGAAGAGCAAAAAGAATCCAAAAATGTGAAGGTAGTATAAAGAGCTTCTGGGACAACTTCAAGTGTACCAATATCAGAATTATGGGGGTGCCAGTGGAGAAGAGAGAGAACAAGACATTGAAAACCTCTCTTAAGAAATAATGACAGGAGAATCCAAGATGGCGGCATAGGTAAACACCTATACTGCTGCCTCGCACAACAATTTCAAAACTACAACTAAAAGACAGAACGGACATCATCCAGAACCACAGGAAAGCTGGCTGAGTGGAAGTTCTACAACTAGAGGGAAAGAGAGGGGCTCACAGAGACCCAGAGGAGCTGCAAAAAGCTGAGGTACGGAGACGAGCGCGCTGAGAGAGCGGGTGCCTGAGTACCTGGCTGGCTTTCTCTGGCGGGAGGGAAACGGAGACTCCCAATGGCATTGAACCCCTTATCTTACGACACTAAACCCCAGATCCAGCCGAAACCCATACGGGGGGAGTTTGGACTGTGAAAAGGGAGAAGTGCACGGAAATTTAGGGGAGTTGCAAAGGATCGGAGGTCTGGTCGCGCACGGCACCACGCGGAGGACGGATTGCTGATTGTGCCGCTGGCTTTCGGGAGTGGGTGGGAGACAGACCCTCCCAACTGTGCCACTTCTGAGTCCACTGAGCCCCTGTTTTGGGCGAAACCCCTGGTTCGCAGGGGAGCCGGAAAGGCAGCGGTTGGAGGCGCTGCGGGTGCGCGCGCACAAGGACCGCTCCAACCATTACCCAGTCACGTGAGACTCAGGGGCCGTGGAGGGCGGGCCGACTGGAAGGCAAGGCGGTCCCTTAAGCCCTGAGACTCCACCCTCCCAAGCTCAGCAGAGGCTTCTGCGGCTGAATCCAGCACAGAAGTTTCCCCGGCACAGTGAAAATGCCGAGACAAGGGAAGGGATTACAAGCAAAAGAAATGGAGGAAAAAAAACAACTGGATATAGAGTTCAAAACCACGCTTATAAGGTTTTGCAAGAATATGCTAGAAAAGATGGATAAATTTAGTGAGACCCAAGAGAAGATAATAAATACACTGACTGAAATGAATACTATTACGCAGAGTACTAACAGCAGACTAGAGAAAGGCAAGGATCAAGTCAAAAATTTGAAATATAAAGAAGCAGAAAACATTCAACTGGAAAAGCAAGAAGAGAAAAGAATCCAAAAATGTGAAGATAATGTAAGGAGCCTCTGGGACAGCTTCAAGCGTACCAACATCAGAATTGTGGGGGTGCCAGAAGAAGAGAGAGAGCAAGATACTGAAAACCTGTTTAAAGAAATAATGACTGAAAACTTCCCACATCTGGTAAAAGAAATAGACTTACAAGTCGAGGAAGCACACAGAACCCCAAAGAAAAGGAACCCAAAGAGGACTACACCAAGACACATCATAATTAAAATGCCAAGAGCAAAAGACAAAGAGAGAATATTAAAAGCAGCAAGAGAAAAACAGTTTATTACCTACAAGGGAGCACCCATACGACTGTCAGCTGATTTCTCAACAGAAACGATGCAGGCCAGACGGGAGTGGCAAGAAATATTCAACGTGATGAACAACAAGAACCTACAACCAAGAATAATCTATCCAGCAAAGCTATCATTCAGAATTGAAGGGCAGATAAAGACCTTCACAGAGAAGAAAAAGCTAAAGGAGTTCATCAACTCCAAACCAGTATTATATGAAATGCTGAAAGGTACCCTTTTAGAAGAGGAAGAAGAAAAAGGTAAAAGACAAAAAATTATGAACAACAAATACACATCTGTCAACAAGTGAATCTAAAAATTAAGTGAATTAAAAATCTGATCAACAGAATAAACTGGTGAATATAATAGAATCAGGAGCACAGAAAGGGAGTAGACTGATAATTCTCAGGAGGACAAAAATCATAAAGCATCAAACAGACTGTGAAATTATAGCAGAAAGATTAAAGTTAGGTGAGGTAAATAAGTGATCAATCAAAGGACTTGTATGCATGCTTATAAACATAACCAATGATCACAGACACTGGGGGGTCGGGATACGCCTGGGAGGGAGGGGGGGCAATGGGAAGATATGTATAAAAAATTAATAAAAATTAATTAAAAAAAAAAAGAAAAAAAAAGAAAGGAAAAAAAAAAAGAAATAATGACAGAAGACTGCCCCCACCTGGCACACAGAACCCCAAATAAGAGTAATCAAAAGAGGACCACACCAAGACACATCATAATTCAAATGCCAAGGGTTAAAGACAAAGAAAGAATCTTAGAAGCAACAAGAGAAAAGCAGTTAGTTACCTAAAAGGGAGCACCCAGACGACTGTCAGCTGATTTCTCAACAGAAACTATGCAGGCCAGAAGGGAGTGGCAAGAAATAGTCAACGTGATGAATAGCAAGAACCTACAACCAAGAATATTCTACCCAGCAAAGCTATCATTTAGAATTGAAGGGCAGATAAAGAGCTTCACAGATAAGAAAAAGCTAAAAGAGTTCATCACTGCCAAACCAGTATTATATGAAGTGCTGAAGGGTATTCTCTAAGACGAGGAGGAGGAGGAAGAGAAGGAGGAGGAGGGGGAGGAGAGAGGAGGAGGAATGAGGGAAAGGAGAAGGAGAAGGAGGAGGAGAGGAGGAGGAGAAGGGGGAGGAGTGGGAGGAGAGGGAGGAGAAGGGATGAGAGGAGGAGGAGGAAAAGAAGATAAAAAAGGTAAAAAATATGAAGCCCTAGCTGGTTTGGCTCAGTGGATAGATGTCCCCAGGCACTGAAGGGTCCTGGGTTAGATTTGGCCAAGGGCCAATGCCCAGGTTGCAGGCTTAATCCCCAGTAGGGGGCATGTAGGAGGTAGCTGATTGATGGTTCTCTCTCATCATTGATGTTTCTATATCTTCCTCTCCCTTTCTCTTTGAAGTCAATAAAAATATATTAAAAATATGAACAATAAAATAGGAATAAGTACATATCTATCAATAATTAAATCTAAAAATGAAAATAAACCAACATGGAGTCTAATGAACAAAATAAACTGGTGTATAAAACAGAAGACTGGGAAACATGGAACAGACTGAGGAATTTCAGAGGGAAGGGGGTGGGTGGGAAGAGACTAACCAAAAAATTCTATGCATATGTGCATTACCTATGGACACAAACAATATGGTGGTAAAGGCCTGGGGTGGGGTGGGCACTTGGTGGGGGGGAGGGAATAGGGGGACATCTATCAACAATAAAGGTTTAAAAATACACTGATTGATCAGGAGAAAAAATAAAAAAGTAAACAAAGGGAAAATCCTTAGAGGGTTTCCAGTGGCCCTCCCCTAGGGTCACAGGGTTCCCAAGACTGAACCCCAGGTTTATGCCTCCTCCAGGTACAGGATGATTAATACCAGGACTCCTAGTACACAGGCAGCAGTCGCCCACAAACTCATGGTGTCCCCGAACTCATTCTGCAGATCCTTTATTTTTTTTAAAAAATATTTTTATTGATTTCATAGAGGAAGGGAGAGGGAGAGATAGAAACATCAATGATGAGAATCACCGATTGGCTGCCTCCTATATGCCACCACTGGGGATCAAGCCTGCAACCTGGGCATATGCCCTTGACTGGAATTGAACTCGGGACCTTTCAATCCACAGGCCAACACTCTATCCACTGAAGCAAACCAGCTAGGGCTCTGCAGACCTTTTGGTGAAGAGCCTCCCTCACAGGGTCTGTCCTGCACACTCTGGGACATTCAGCAGCATCAGGATCCTGGCTTCTACATACTAGATGCCACTAGCACCAGCCCCTCCCAGTGTGACAATCAAAAATGCCCCCAGACACTGCCCAATATCCTTGGGGGCAGAATGGCCACTAGTTGAGCAACACTGACTTAATGCCTAACCTCTGACCTCATTCCCCAAACCCTTGTCCTCTCTTTTTCCATAGCATCCTCACCTTGGAACATGCTACATAGCAGATTTGTGGTCTTAATGTTTGTCACCTGGAGCCTCCCAAGGGCCGGAGGTTCACCAGTTTCAGGGAGATAAGAATGTGCCAGAACACCCTCTTTGGTTCCGACAGGTCAAAGCTCTTCCACTCCCATGATGCCCACCCAGAACCTTCTGGGCCCCTGCAGACCCACCTTCAGACAGAGCCTTGTGTTTGGGGGATTCAAGGGTGAACATGGTCAGGACCACGTGGAGTCCTGAATGAGCATCTGGATTGGCCCTGGGAGGGGTTTGGCTGGATCTGGCCCTAAGATGATGGCAAAAGGCATTCCCGTTTTCCCAAGGTGAAATCTCCCTGCAACCAGTGGCATGCCCGGGCCGGGGATGGGCACAGGGAATGCCAGGCAGGCGCAGAGATGTCTGGTGCTCCCAGAGCTCCTGGGAAGATCCCAGCTTGGCCGATGCCTCGATTTCAACCTTGTGAGAGCCTGGTTGAGCCCACCAGGACCTTCAACCTACAGAACTGTGAGCTGATAAACAGGTGTGCTTTATGCTGCTAAATGTGTGGTTACTTGTTACGCGGCCTCACTAGCTGATACGTGAACTAAAGCCTGGAGAGAGTGTCATCTGCCAAGGTGTCGGGGAGGCAGGGCAGGCGGGAGAGCTGAGCCCACAGAACACGCCCCTCCCCCCTGATCACAAGGAAGCTGCTGCCTCCTCTTCCGCTTCCTCCCTCCCTGGGCTGGGACCTGGTCCAGTTTCAACCGTGCTGATGCAGGAGAGCCTGGGGCAAGCAGAGCCCCAGTGCTCACAGAATCTGGGCCCCATCAGCGGCGTATGCCCGCTTCTGCTGTCCCCGGAGCCTCATCCTGTGACTCTGTCTTGCTCTCTCTGATGGCACCTCCTGCTCTCTCTCCCTTCACCTGCATGTCTAACCATCTACCCGCATCCTGCTCCATCCTGGGCACTGTCTCACTGGAAGCTGCTGACCTCCCTTCCCCACACCCCCCCACCATCCCCAGCAACTTCTGGCCTTGGCTCCTCGCCCCCTCTTCCCCTTAGGACCCCGTGTCCCTGGACTTCAGTCTGCTTTCCTCCGTTACCCCACAGGCTCGGCTGGGTGGAGCCTTGACGTCTCTCCTCAGCCCCCCAATGTCCAACTCTGCTGGAGGATGCACCCTGTTCTCTGCAGGCTCCCTTCCCAACTTCCTTCTCGCTACTGCTTGCGTCCTCTCTCTGCCCTTCGGTCTCGTTGGCAGTCAAGTCACATCCAGTCTCAATCGGGCTTCTGAGTCCCACTGCAGGCGGGGGACCCCGAGCCCTCCGCAGAACGGCCCGTCTGAGAAACCCACCGTCACCCTCAGTCCTCTTCCCTGGCGGTGGGGCAGTGCTGGCACTGCTCCCCCTCCTCCCTGGCCCGTCAGTCCCCTCTGACGCTGCAGTGGTCCCGAGGTTGATCTTTGGGGCCTCTCAGTCCCCTTGGAGAGCCCGCCCAGCCTCCCGGCTTCCAGTCTGTCAGCATCTGGTGCCTCCTGACTTCATCGCCAGGTTAAGTAAGACTCTTCACCTCCCCGCCTTCAGCACCTCCTCACAGAAGGAATCCCGCCACCTCCCCGGAAGTGTAAGTGGGAGAGCCCCCGCTTACTCGGTGTCTCCACGTGCCTCGGCCAACGCCGGCCTCCTGCCTGCCCTTTGCCCTGACCTGTCCCTCTTGCCTCTTCCCTGTCTCAGGCAACGGCCCCAGCCCCTCAGGGTGGCCTCGCTTCTCTCTCTCCCTCACGTCCCACATTCAATCCCGTGGTGATCCGGGAGGCTCGGCTCCCATTAAATATCCAGAATCTGAACCCTCCATAGCTTCTCAGTCGGAGCCTCCCTCTCAGGTTCACTGGGTTAGGCCAGTGGCCTCCACTCTGGCCTCTTCCTGTCCACTCTCCCCCCGAGGGCGCTGTTCAGATGTGAGAGGGTCAGATCTCTCCTCTTCTCCAAAAGCTCCGTGACGACCCCCTGACTCAGAGGGTGAGTCAGTTCAACACGGCCCCAGGTGGCCTCCTACCCAGGGCCTTTGCACCTGATGGTCCTGCTGCCTGGGGCACTGTCCACCCAGGTGTCCATGTGACTCATCACCTTTCCTCCTTCAGAGCCTCCTGGGCAGGCCCTCCCCTGCTGGAAGTGGAAGCTGCCACGTCCCCACCTTTGAGCTGTGGCTGGTGCACAGGAGGCAGGACCAGATGTTTGCCAAGCAAGTGAGTGGGCGAGCCAATGAAGATCAGGGCGGGCAGTGGCTCCTTCAGTTTCAGGCCAGAAGGGGAAGTCCTCCGATGCCCGCTGCACTCCCCTCCACCCTGTCCTACCCCTCAGTTCTTACCCCTCCACCCCTGCCCCCTTACCCTTGGCAATCTTGATGTCCAGGGCTGTCCGAATCAGAGCCATGAGGGTGGAATTAAAGTGGACGGTGTTGTCATCGGCGACAGGCAGATCCATTCGCAGGAGCCGCTGCAGAAAACCAAAGCGAGGGCAGTCATTCCCGAGCTCTGTTCTCGGTCTCCCGTGAGCCAGACCCACCCTACCAGAAGCCCTAGGAAGAACTCTGAAGGCAGCAGCTGAGGTGCCCCCCACCCTCAGGTTACCTGTCCCAGCGCTCCATTTCCCGATTTCCCTTAGTGGCCTGTAGGGAGGGCACTGGGGGCTCTCCTATGCCCAGCCCTGCCCCTTCCTCTCCCACATGCTGGACCCTAGAGCTGGCTTTCCCAGGTGGCCAGGTCCTCGCCCTGCCCCAGAGTTCTCCCGGACAGCTCCATTCCGTCTCACCCCAAAGAAGAAGTGCACAAGCTGGATCAGAGCAGACATGCAACAGCCAGGCAGAGGGGTCCACGGCCACACCGTCTGGGGGCCGCTGGCTCCGTCCCCATCCCGCACTCGGCCCAGACCAGACCAGACGGGCACAGACCACATCATTTCTCTGAGAAGCAGCAGGCGGGCGGCCCCCGCCGATGGGGTGGGCCCCTCGCAGACATGCAGCGAGGCCAGGCCATCACACACAGAACGGCAGACAGGCACGTGCAGACGGAATCTCGAGACTCATTCATAGCTCCGTGTAAAGTGATCTCAGGGCAAGTCTGGGTCTTGGCTGTGTGATGATGGGGGAGGGCTGAGGAGTGTTCCCGTGTCCCAGGGAAGAGAAGACTCCCCGAGTCCCAGGCAGGGGCTCTGGGCCCTTGCTTGGTGATGTGGGAGAGAATGCTGGGCTGGGGTGCACCAGCCCAGGCTGGGGTGGCACGGAGGTGGGGGTCGAGGGTGAGTTGAGGGTTCACATAGGGCTCAGACATGTCAGCAGGAAACACAGAGTTGGACGAGGGGACAGGTAACAAACCCAGAGTAGACACAAGAAATGGGTGGGGGCAGAGTGGGGAGGGAGGCGGCAGATGGAGAGGCACACAGACGGGCCCGCGGGACAGCTGTGCGGGCTGCACACTGTGCAGGGGATCCCTGTCTCAGAACCGTGGATTCGTGCATTGAAACGACAGCTTCCCAGCTGCCAGCAGAAAAGCATCTGGTTCTCGCCACGTCTCTGGGTTACAATTTCCCAGCAGACAGAGTGTTCTGCGGAAAGGGTGCTCTTTTCAATTTTGCGCAAAGGTGTCTTATGGCACAGGGGCCAGAGGGAAGGCTCTTCCTCCCTCTCTTGGGAGAGCATACACACGCACGCACACTTAGACAAGCAAAAGACCAAGAGAAAGAATGAGAGGACGACTACGGGGGGTGGGGGTGGGGGATGGGGGCAGGTGCAGGGGTCTTTGAGATGCTGGTGGGCGGCCTCTTCCAGGCGCTGGCTGGGAAGGAGGAATGCGTAGAGGGAGGAGGAGGAGGAAGGGGGCTGTGGAGAGGCCACTACAGGAGGCAGGAAGGAATGGTGTTGGCAGAACGGGAGGGAAGACTCTCGCAGACACAGGGTGGACCAAGGCAGGTGGGAGAATGGGATGATGGGGTACTCATATTTTTAGGGGGGACTTTAAAAGGTCATCCCTGAACTTGTCGTGGATGAGCTGGAGGAAACAGAACATCGGTCCTTGGGTGCCAAGGTAGATTCTGGGATGGAGTCCTGGAGGGGTGGCTGGCCCAGCCGCCTGGCAGCAGGACCCTCGCTCCTTCAGCCAGCATGCACCCCCCACCCCAACCCCGGTCGGCCAAGGTGCCTGCCCGCCCCAGGCTCCCGCCAAGGCAGCGTGCATGGCCTGCGTCAGGGTGCCACGGTCCAGGGGTCCAGCTGCGGCCTGCCTGCCCACTCTGGAACAATGGAGAGGCATGTTGGGTGTCTTGGGGGGTAGTAAGTGGCAGAGGGACAAGAGTTGGGAAATAACTCCAGGGGCAGGAGGAGCAGGGGGGAGAGGCGGTGGCTGTTCCTCAGGATCTTGTATTCCCCAAGGCCCTAGGTCAGAGATCAGCTTCAGGTGTGTGTGGGGGTGGGGGCGCTGCTGGGCCTGGGAGTTCAAGATATAAAAGATGGGGCCAGGGTCATGGCTTTTGGGGGCCAAAGACCCCTGCCAAAAGGCACCTGCCCCGGCCTGGGAGTAGGGGCCGCTCTGGGTGGGCAGAAAGGAGTCATGGTGGGGATCCCCCCTGAAGTGTGTTTGTGTCCAATTTGGTTCCCAGGAGACCAAATACAAGAGGATTGGGGGCTCCTCCCTCCCCCCGCATGTCGGCCATAATGGAGTCTCAAAACACCAAACACACTCATCAGAAGGACGGACACGGTGTGCTCCTTAGATCAAGGAATGGTCATGGTCCATTTACTCGAGGAGGAAAGGAAAGAAAAAAGAAAAAAAAAAAAGAAAGAAAGAAGAGGAACGCTGGAAAAAGAGACTCGGCTGGAGTTCCTGGCCAGCACGGAGAGGTCCCCGGTGCCCGGACGGTGGTGGTCAGCAAAGGTAATCTACCTTGTAAGCCACTCTGGCCGGACACTTCTTCCCCAGACCCAGGGGCGGAGACATGTGTCTCAGCATCTGATACATGTCCGGGTAAGGCATGCGGCCCCTGGCAGCACCGAAAACAAAAACGGGGACGGGACAGAGAACCAAAGGAAGGGTGGGCGGAGGGAGGGGAGGAAACAGAAGAAGAAACAAAACCAAAAACAAAACCACAGGAGCCGAAAAAATGTAGAAAGATGCAGAGAACGATAAAATAGGTGTTTCAAATAAATGGAAAAGAGGAGGAAAAAAATGGAAGAAAAGGTAAGTAAAAAAATATTATTTCACTGCTTCCAAGCAGGGAGAGAGAGAGAGAGAGAAAAGAGAAAGGTCAGATTCAGTTTTGACTCTGAGCTATAATTCTGGTGGAAAGTGGAGGGAATTGGGGGGAGGGTGTTTCCTCATTTTGGAAGGCCTGAAACAATATTTCATTTGATATTATTTTAAAAACTGGGTTAAATTCTCTGGTTTGGCTGAGGCTGGTCTCTGAGGGAACCTAGATGGGGAGGAGGGTCCAGGGGTGGTGGGAGGGCTGGGGACTTCGGGAGGCAAAGGGTGGAGGGGGAGAGAGTGGAGGTAATGGTGTGGGGAGGAGAACAAGTTACAATCCCCCTGGATGTCTGATTTGGGGTGCCGTTGAGACCCTAGGATGGGCAGCTTCAGCTAAGAGCAAGCAGAATGGCTGAAGGGAACAGAGAGGTATGTTCCATGCTTCATCAAGTCTAGTGACTGCATTCTGTTGGCTAAGAGAGTTTTCTAGTTTAATGCAAGAGAAAGAGAAATGGCTCTGTTTTTTGGATATATATATATATATATGTGAAATATATATATTGAAGAACCCCAAGCCACACTCATTCCATGGATGCTAGCAGGTTTTAGTGGAAATCAAACCTTGCAAGCAACCCTATGAGGACATTTCTTGCCTAAGCCGAGAGGGGGAGATATTACGCGCAATAAACTGTACATATCCTTATAATGAATCCGACCGCTGAAAGGAGAAGAGAGGGGATTAGTGGAGGCACAGGGGTCACGCTGCCTTCGCGCTGACTTCCTGTGCACGCAGTGAGATCACAATGCCAGGGGCTGGGGACCCCTGGCTTGAAGGGATGGGGGAGGCTTGGGATCGGCCCCTCACAGACCCCAGGGAGCAGTGGGTTTCATTGGGGTGAGCCCAGAGCTCTGGGCTCAGGGCACCTTCTCTAGGGCTCTCTCTGAACCTCCCTCCTGCACAGTCTACATGGGCTACCCTGGGATGAGGGGGCTCGTGGAATAGAGGACAGGGGAACAGCATCCAACTGCTGTGACCTAAAATCAAAACAGGAAGAGTTAGGAACCAGCTGGAAATCAAGTCTCCGACCCGCTTGCCCAGCCTCTCGGTCGGTCACGGAAGACTTTCGGGGCTGCAGGGATGGCAAGGCTGCTCCTCCCACTTTCCCTGTAAGGCCTCCCTTCCAGCACGCAGGCCCCGAAGGGTGCCCATCCATGCTTTCTCGGGCCCCACGCTCAGCCTGAACTAGAATCTCCGGTCGGGGGCTAATGGGCTCTGAGCATCAGGACGGTGCCTCTGAGTGTCCTGCAGGTGCTTGGTGTTGAGCAGGCGCTCGGTACCCAGGCGCAGGATGGAGCTCACTCTCTGAAACCACTGCCTGGCAGCCAGGAAAGGCGCTCTGGTGCCCACAGGATGGGAGAGCTCACTCCCTCTGTGACCACGAAGATGCAAAGGCCCCTGAGGCTCTGTGTCCTCTCCCCTGGCTGTGTGACCACCTGCTCCAGGCTCCTGGGGCCCCAGCAGAAGCTGCATGTTGCCACTCTGACCTTGCAGCCAACCTCATGTGCCTAGGGAGCGAGGCCAGATCCCACCCCACACTCCCGGGAGCACTGAGGCTGAGAGGCCTCTGGCTTCCTCCCGGGGGCCTGGCAAACTTGTCCTCACCATCTGGAGGCCTCACAGTGAGAGGCAGGAGAGACTCATAGGAGACCAACTCCTCCTGGCCGACTCCCTCCCTCATCTCCCAGAAAGCCTGGGGCTTGGGCAGAGCTGGTACCCGAAGCTTTGAATCCGGGGTCTGTGAGGGTGCGAATTCTTATTTCCTTCCTCTAGACTGATTCCCCTGAGATTCCCGCTGGCTCCTCGGGACTCAACACTCCAAGATCTGGAGCCTGCCCTAGCCTGTGCTTCAGTGCCAGAGAAAGGTGGGCAGTGTGGCTGCAGGATTTGGGGTGACTCCTTACCACGCTGCGGGGTCGTACTCAGCCCAGACACGCACGTACTCATCCAGGTGGTGAGGGCCCAGGATGGAGGAATCTCGAGTGAGGTACTCAAAGTTGTCCATGATGACAGCAACAAAGAGATTCAGCATCTGTGGGAACCCCAGGGGCCAAGACGGAGTGGGGGGGAGCGAAACCCATCCAAACACATTTACACAGAGGTCCGGAGGGAGAGAGGTGAGATGGAGAAAGGGAGACAGAGGAAGAGAAGGGGGGAAGGGACCGGGAGGAAAGGCACATCCTCTCACAAGGAGCCCAGACAGAGAGATGGATGAAGGGAGATGTGGGTGGGAGACAGAGGAAGATGGAGACAGGAAGTTGGAGAGAGAGGGGAGAGAGGCTGTGTGAAATGGTGGCCAAAAGCAAGGGAACTCCCATCACCCTAACCCCTCCCATACCTGGCCTCCAGCGAGGCCCAAGTGAAGGCCCCATGTGGGCAAGAATCCTGTGTTCCCAGCCCCAGCACAAAGCAAGCTCTCAGCAAATACAGGCTGGGGCAAAAGCACTTACAGTTGTGAGTATGTGAAATAGATTATTTGTGGGTTTTGTAATTTATTAGTAATTATTTATTAATTACTGTATGCTTTTCCATACGTACAACTGCAAACCTACTTTTGTCCCACCCTGTGTTTCTAAGATGGATGGATGGATGGATGGATTTTCCTGCCCTCATTTGCAACTGGTAGCTCCTTTTCAGGTGTTCTTCTGGCCCTTAACCCATGGGGAGCTTGCAACAGTTTTGCCTCCAGGCCTTTCAAAAGTTGCTTCTTTAGTGGCAACTTCCCCTTTACAGTTGGATGCTGTGGTTGGGTGTGGCTGACCCCCATCTCATGGCTCCTTAGACGCCATTGGTTAGGGAAAGGTACATGACCCAAGGTGGCCAATGAGAGCCTTCCCTGGGGTTTTTGCTGGCAATCTGGCAGCCGTCTTGCCTCTATAAGGAGAAAGTATGAGAACAGCAAAGATGATGGGGTCCACTTGCCTGGTTCTAGCCTCATCTGGACTTTTTAGTTACATAAGTCAGTGAACTGCATATTTTACTTAAGTCAGTTTATGTTATTTGCAACCAATTTGATGAATATGTAGTCTAACTCCTGCTCACCATCCTTGTGGGCCACTCTTTGAAATCTTCCTTTAGTCCGAATTTCCCCCATCAAAGCACAGATCGGATTGTGCTGTCTATGCTGACTTGTCTGCCCATCACCCCCATGCAAAGTGAGAGAACTGGGTTCTTTCCTATTACCCCCAGTGCCTAGCATAAGGTCTGGCACATAGTAGGCACTACACAAATGTTTAGATGGAAACATAATAGGTATTTGATAAATGACATATAATTCTAGATACCCCTAACTTTAGTGATTCTATTTTTAATGAATCATTTCATGATACTGATTGAGCACCTGCTGTGTGCCAGTCATTATCCTAGGTACTGGTTACACAGCAGTAAACAAAATTTCTGCCCTCAGGGGCGGGTGGTCAAGTGTTGTAGATATTTTCTAGGTCCCTGCCCTCCCCAGATGGGCTGCGTTATAAGATCTTGTCCCTTTACGCACACACTCCTGGACAATGGTGACTCTGGCCAGGGACTGTGCTGGCCCACGCAGACTCTCTCTTCTGGGAATCTGGGCAATGGACCTTCCTGGGTCAGCAGCTGTGAGCCTCAGGGTGTAGGTCTCCCCATTGAGGTTACTAGTCTGAAAGAGGGTGGTGTGTTGGGCTTTCCTGACAGATGCTGGTGCTTGGGCTGAGGTCTGCAAACAACATCTCTCACACACAGGAAACTAGACTTGGGAGGAGAGGAAGAGATGAGGAGACTCCTCCTTCATGTAAGGGCCTGTGTTGTGGGTTGAATTATATCTCCCCCCAAAGACACGTTCAAATCCTAAAACTTGGTCCCTGTGAATGTGGTCTTAATTTGGAAAAAGGATCTTTATGCACGTCATCAAGTTAAGAAGTCATACTAAATTAGGGTGGACCCTAATTCCAACATGACTACTGTCCTCATTAGAGGGAAATCTGGACACCAAACACACGGAGGAGGCCATGTGAGGAGGAAGACAGAGACTGGAGGGATGCTGCCACAAGCCGAGGGATGCCTGGGGCCACCAGAGCTGGGGGAGACCAGGAAGGATCCCTCCTTGAGGCTCTGAGGGGAGCACAGCCCTGACAACACCTTGACTGGATTCTTAGCTTCCAGAACTGTGAGAGGATACATTCCTGTTGTGTTAAGCCACCAAGTTTGTGACACTTTGTCACATCAGTCACAGGAAAGGAGTACCACCTGCAGTTGTCCAGGGGCAGCAGACAGCTAGGGTGTTAGCACTCCCTGAAGGTGCCAGGGGCAACTGGGTTAGTCAGCAACACCTTCTTTTCTTTTTTTAAGTTTTTCTTTTATATATTTTTGTTAATTTCAGCGAGGAAGGGAGAGGGAGAGAGAGAAACATCAATGATGAGAGAGAAGCACTGATCAGCTGCCTACTGCACACCTGCTCCTGGGGATCGAGCCTGCAACACTGGGCACATGCCCTCAAATTGAACCCGGGTTCCTTTAGTCCATAGGTCAACGCTCTATCCACGGCGCCAAACCAGTTAGGGCTCTTTCCTGTTTCATACTACACCCCTGGTATTCTTGCAGTCAGTAATTCCTGGTGCTTTCCACATTGTATGTCTCATTTTCCAACCCTGTGTAGCCGATCCCTGTATTCAATACCCTCTGCTTGAAATACCTGGATAGTGTCTGTTCTGACAGTGCTGTGACTACTCTAGGGAGAGCAGAAAGCAAAAGGGGATATAGTGATGAGGCCCCAGAGAGAGTGAGAAAGAGAAATCAGGATGGAGCAAGCAGCTGCTGTGGTTCCTGATTGACCTATCTACCTACCTACCTACCTACCTATCATCTTTTTTCATCTATCCATCCATTTTATTTTCTTTACTGGTTCTTGGGTTCAGTCTCTTGCAATGTTTATCCTTGGGTCCTATGAGATTTCTCCTTCCAGCAAATTTATCTCTTACTAGTGAGAACCCATGCAATCCTTTGCAAAGACCCAAGCCTCCAGAGGATGTTTAAGTGGCTGATTTTCTTGCCTCCTGATCGTACACAGGAAGGCACCCACCTCTGAGAGAGAAGGTGGACGACTCCTACACCTCAATGAAGTGGGTCCCGGGAAGCTCTCAGCGTCACTAGGTTTTTCCGCAAGATACCCAGTGAGTTTCAAAAGGGGGAGATTCTGCTTCCCTTCCCCAGGGGATGCTTGACAATGTCTGGAGTCATTTTTTGGTTGTCACAACTGGAAGGATATGGGGCACGCGCCTCTGGCATCTGGTGGGTCGAGCCCAGGGATGCTGTTAAACCATCAGCAGGGCTCCCACCACAAAGTGTGACCCAGCCCCACCTGCCAGCGTGCTGAGGGTGAGAAACCCTGGCTAACCTGATCCCTGACTGGCTCAGAAGCCTTGGAGGGAGCAAGTCTGCAACACAGTCACATTCTAGAGAGATCCACACCCCTAGGAGGGAGCCAGTTCTGGGGAGCCCACCCCCACATGTCCACAGACTCACCAGAAAGGAGCAGAGGAAGATGAAGGAAACGAAGTAAAAATAAGCAAATTCATTGCCACACTCGGGAGTCAGGATGCCGGAGTTTTTATCACACGGCTTCCCACTGAGGCAGGAAAGCATGATGTTGTGCCAAGCCTCCCCGGTGGCACTCCTAAGGACAGAGACGGGCATCAGGGACCTGGGCACCCAGCCCTGGACACAAGTGCCTCCCAGGGAGGCAGAGCACCGTGGTTAAGCACTTGGGCTCTGAAGCTGGACCAGCGTGGGGGTTTGAGGCCCGGGGAAGCACCTCTTTTCTCTGGGAGCTCAGGGAGGGGACTCTCATTCTTGGTTGTGCAGCAAAGCCCATGGGGGGTTAAAATGCTGATGCCAATGCCTCACTATCACAGATCTGGATTCAAATGGTCTCGTTGGGGCCTGAGGACACAGCTGCGTTTAAAAGCCTTCCCTCTGTCCAGGTGATTGTTATCTTTTGCTACTTTCTCCCTTGGTGACTGCTCCAGGCACACTGGGCTCCTCCAGGTTCTCCAACATGCCAGCCATGCTCCGGCCTCAGGACCTGACTACCCTTCCTGAGACACCGGTATGGCTCCCTTCCTTGCCTATTTCTCTCAAATATCAACCCACTCAGGGAGGCATGACATACCAGCCCTCCATTCCTTTTTTGTTGTCCAATGAGGAAAAGATTTTTTTTTTTATCATGCCTAAATGTATGTAACATAAAACTGATCATTTTAAGCATTTAAAAATGTATAATTCGCTGAAACCAGTTTGGCTCAGTGGATAGAGCGTTGGTCTGTGGACTCAAGGGTCCCAGGTTCGATTCCGGTCAAGGGCATGTACCTTGGTTTCGGGCACATCCTCAGTGCGGGGCGTGCAAGAGGCAGCTGATCGATGTCTCTCTCTCATCGATGTTTCTAACTCTCTATCCCTCTCCCTTCCTCTCTGTAAAAAAATCAATAAAATGTATTAAAAAATAAAAATAAAAATGTATAATTCAATGGCATTAAGCACCTTCACAATGCCGTGTAACCATCACCACGATCCACCTCTAGTATCTTTTTATTTTCCCAATCTGAAAATGTGTGCTCATTAAATAACTCCCATTCTCCTCTCTCCCAGTCCCTGACAATCTCTACTCCTTTTCTCTCTCTCTGAGTTTGCCCATTTAAGTACAATCATATATTATTTGTTCTTTCGTACCTTCATTTCCCTTTTAATCTTAAATTTTATCTCCTTCTAGTGTCCTCTTCCGCATATTTCTGATTGTCTCCCCCACAGGAATGTAAGCTTCCAGAAGGCAGAGAATGTTGTCCCTTTCTGCTTGTCCCTAGGACCTACAGCAGTGCCTGGCACACAGTAGGTGCTCAATAAAGCTCCCCTGGGTGAAAGAAGGCGCTCTAACATGCAGCGGGGATGAAGAACCAGGCCTCGGAGTCTGTCGGCCTCAGTCTCCTCACCTGTCCCTTGGGGCTGCCAAGAACCGCCACCTCAGGAAGGTCCGAGGAGCCAAGGAGACGATGGGCCTCTAGCTACTGCCCCACCAGGGGTCCTGGGCCCCCGCGCCCACCCCAAGCTTCATGGGCACAAAAGACGGAGGGCACCCGCCTCCCGCACCGGAAGCACGGAAAAGGACACGCCCCCACCGGAAACGAAGAATGAAAGCGCCCGCCTCTCACCGGAAGAGAAGCATAAGGGCCTGGAAGAAGGTCCGGAAGTTGTTGTGCTCAGTGATCTGGAAGTCCTCCTCATCACTATCCTCTTCCTCCACGTCGATGCCAATGTTGCCAAACACCTGGGGGATCGGAGGGCGATGACCAGGGTGGACGTGCCCCTCAGTGGCTCCAGGGAACCCCCACTCAATGCCCATGTCTGCCTCTCGGAACGGGGCCCTGACCCCCCTCCGCCTAAGGGCGGTGGCCCTCCTCGGTGGCTCTGGGAACGTGGGTGGGGACCAGCGCTCACCTGCATCCCGATGATGGCATAGATGAAGAAAAGCATGGCAATCAGCAGACAGACATAAGGCAGGGCCTGGTGGGAAGGAAGTTAGACAAGAGCCCTGCAGACCACATTCCCAGCAAGACGCACCATGTGAGCATCGCCAGCTTCCACTCTAGATTCAGCTACAGCGGTGGGGGTGGGGGGGGGTAGGGGCTGCTCTCCCTCTCAGCCCTGAGCAGGGGCCGTGGCTCACCTTGAACGACTGCACAAAGGTCCAGAGAAGAATTCGGATGGTGTAACCCTGCCGGAGGAGTTTGATGAGCCGGGCTGCTCGGAAGAGGCGGAGGAAGCTCAGGTTGATGAAGTTATTCTGGGGAAATGGAGAAAGAGGGGTGACCGTCCACCCACCCCCAGGGGCTTAGAGCCATCACCACTCACAGAGGACCCTACATGAAGCCAACCAACAGGAAAAAGCAAGCCAGACCCCAAATAAGGAGGGAGAGGAGAGAAAGCACTATTAATGCAACGGTGCAGAGGAAAAAACTTGAAAAAGGGACAAAGTGGGGTGGGGTGGGGGGAAGGAGGAAAAGGCATCAACTCAGAAAGCATAAGCCCTCCCTGCCAGCCCATCCGCAAAGGGGAAAGGAAAAAAAGGGGAGAAAGGAAAGGGGTAGGGGGTGGGTGGGGAAGAAATAACAAAAGAACAAGGAAAAGAAAATATATCCGAATCATCCAATCAGGAAAAAAATCGAGATGGTTTTTGTTTCTCCCAACAACCAAATGCACTGAGACGAGAGGACACAAGCGGGTCAAGTTGCCAAATCCATCACACATTCGATGCACAAACACCGGGCAGGGTGGGGGCCAGCGCACTCAGGCCTGGTGGACGGGTGTGGGTTCCAGGGCATGTAGCTCTAGGCCAGAAATGCATCTGTCATGGGACTCACCGGGCACCCTGCCCTGCCCTGCCGAGCTGCCCACCCGCTCCTGCCCGCCCTCACCTCACCCCACGGCCAAGAGGACTCGAGCCAATTGGAGAAGTGGAAGAGCATCTTTTCTTACCCCCTTGGCGAGCGGGCATGGGGAGGACAGGAGGGAGCTGGGGCTGTTCGGCTGCAGGGCGAGTCCTCGCTGCCCGCTGAGTCGGAGAAGATGCATTTGGGGCCCTTTTCCCCCCTCTCAGGGATGGCTTCTCAGCTCCTGGGGCTGGGTGGAGTAGCACGGGACCAGGCCTGCGGGAAGCAGGAAGTACGCAGCGCCCGTGGGTGGGTGAGCTGGCCATCAGCCCAGGCCCACCAGGGGCGGTGCTGGGGGCGGGGAGGTGGGCCGTCCCTGCCCCCAGGACCTCCCTGAGGAGCCCCTGCCTCTGCTCAAAGACCCCTACTTAGTTCCTGTGTTTACCTCCTCCCACCCAAGCCAGAACCTAGGGCCAGACAACAAGGGGAGGGGGAGGTGGGAGGCAGCCAGCCAGCTTGGTGGGTTGAGGCCCAGGTCATTTCGTAACTGTCCTGGGACTTGTCATCTGGGGCCCTCAGGGGCCACTGATGGGGGACAAGACTCTAGAAGTCACAAATGGACCAAATCTAATCACCTGGCTGACAAGGTTATATTGTTGGGCCTGAGCAGTTTTGTACTGAAAAGTAGTTGGCACTGTTTAAAAATCAGAACCCCCCAAGTCTGGCTTTCTGGCAACCCGGGATCTGCTTCCAGCCTGACAGCAGTTAACTGGGGCTCGGATGTGGCTGCCCATCTCGAAGCAGGCCCCTGTCCTCCGGTTTGCCAAAGGCCCCTGCTCTAGAAGGGGCCCTGCTTGCCAGTTTATGGCGCTTTTTTGGCCACCAGAAGCACTTTGCCTTTCAGGCCTGTCTCCGCAGACATGGCCACCCCTGCTGTGCACTCAGCCGGTGGGCTATGATAGAGAGTCCTTAACTGGGATTTGGGAGACCCCGTGGAGCCAGATTTAAGTGGGCTCAGCCCTCACCCCCAAGTGGCACAGGGGTGACCACACAGGTTGCCCTGACAGTCACAGCACCCCTTTAGGTCTCAAAAGCTTGGGTGATGAATGACATGGGCATCTTACGTGGTGGGCTCCCCAGGTATCCCAGTCCCGAATCTGAACCCGCTTGCTCTGGCCCGGGGGCCAAGGCAGTGATGGGGCTCAAGGAATTTCTGGGGCGCACAAGATGTCTCTGGATTTGCGGGCAAAGCCTAGGACACTAGTTGGCCCCCAGGTCTCTAGGTTGGGAGTGGGGACTGGGAGGTCCTACTCTGAACCCAATGGGCTCAGCACGGTGACAATGTCCCAAGCTCCCTGAGTGAGCCCCACTGACCTGCCTCCTGGCCTTGCCTGGCCACCCGGCTCCACCAGGTGTCCCCAGCTTCTCCCGTCCATCCCCACAGGACAAGCCATCCCTTCGTGGTGTGGGACGCGCATGTGGACTCGCTCGGCATGCAGAGGCAGGCGGGCCCTGGAAGCAGCCTCGGGAGCTTGGGGCGCGCGGGGAGCCTGCCACCATGCGGGAGAAGCGTGGGGCCTCGCGGAGAGATGCGTGCGGAGACATGGGGAACCAAGGGGGAGGGAGACACATGGGAGGTAGGGGTGGAGATGAGAGAGGCTCAGGTGATGGGGCAGGGAAGGTGCTAGTCTGCCCTCAGCCACCCCTCTCCCTCTTCCCACATCTGCATCCAGTCCTTCAGGTGCTCACAGAACTTCCGGCAACTTCCCTTTTTCTAGCTTCCATCTTCCTGTCCACAGGCCACAAGGAGCAGCTGTCCTCTCCTTCAACCCTGCCCTGTGCATCCAGGTTCTAGGGTGCCTGGGCGGGGTGCAGGTCCCAAAGACTGGTGTGCTCAGGGGTGCGAGGGCTCAGGACCGGGGAAACACCCACCCGATGGCTCTGGAGAAATCCTGCCCCCTCCAGCCCAGAACCCGCTTCTGAGCTCCAGCCCCATAACCACCTGCCTACTGACTCACGCTCTTCCCCAGCCCGGCCTCCTGGCATTCCCTAATCACCTCCGGGTCAAGCCAGACTCGCGTCCCTCCAGGTACCCCTCTCACCCACAGCCCAGAGGAACTCACGCCCGAGTTCTGGAGAAGCCCCTGCTCAGACGGCTAGTCCTCTGCTGGCCTCCTGCGGCCCAGGCCCCACCAAACCGCTCAGGCTCTGCAGCCACAGTGACCTTGTCTAATCACACTTCTGATGGCGCCTCCCCTGCTCCAGATCCTCCCACCATACGGCCCCCAGGGCCTGTCCTCTTTTGCTTTCTTTACTTCCCATGGGCCAGCCTTCCACTGCTCTCTGCTTCCGCCACAACCCTGTGTGCTGTCCTGCCACTGGGCCTTTGCATGTGCTGTCTAGACCTCATATGCCCTTTCCCTCCTCTCCACTTTGTTAGCACTGCTCATCCTTCAGCTGGCAGCACCGGTACAATTTCAAGTGGGTTTGCGGAGTGGTTTGACCAGTGCCTGCCTCTCCTACTTGACCAGGTGAGGGGGGCAGTGGTGGTGTCCACTTTTGCGCCCCCCTTCATCTGTGGCACAGTATTGGGGCTCATTCAGTGCTAGAGGAGGAATCCTGGTGTAAGGATGCCATTGGGGGTCCTTCATAGGGGCTCAGGGCTGGGTGGGGAAAAGGCAGGTCAGATTTAACAGAGTAAGAGGTGTGCATGTGTGTGAGGAGCTGAATAAGTGAGGAGAGAGACAGTGTATGCTGGGTGGGGGTATGGGCGTGCAGGGTGGATGGATGTAATAGAGGAGAGGGTTAGTGTGTGCATCTGTGTATACATAGCGGGGAGAGTGACAGGAAGGGTTCAGAGGCAGAGGGCTGTGTGTGTGTGTGTGTGTGTGTGTGTGTGTGTGTGTGGCCTTGCGGGCCGGCCCATCTGAAGCAGCTAGGACCCCAGCCTTAGCAGTTCTGAGTCTCCCTCACCTGAGAGTCTGCCTGCATGCTGCCTACCCCTCAAACCCCCGCCCCCTGCCCAATCAGGCTTGGAGAGTCATCTCTGGTGATCAAGCCCAAAGAGTGCAGGGCTGAGAATGGGGTCAGGGATAGGGGGACCTTTCCTGGGGCTCAGGCTCCATGGAACTGAACAGGGAACTGGAGTGATTTGAGGATAGCTGAGGGTTCCGAGTGTCAGATGTGTGTAAGCAATGGGGTTGGAGGCCCAGCCAGCCGACTTGTCCTGGCAAACCCATCCTTTTCTCTGCAAAAGATGCAAATCAAGCCAAACAGAAAACCCCAATTCAGAACCCAATGAAAACAAGGGAAGAGAGAACGAGAGGCAGAGAGAGAGAGAGAGAGAGAGAGAGAGAGAGAGAGAGAGAGAGAGAAACTCGTAGGAATGAAGAGGAAGAGGAGGGAGGGGGCTGGGGAGGTTGAAGAGAGGACAGACAACAGGGGTCGAGGGACAGTCAGACGGGGGGTGGGGGGGAGAAGGGAATAAGAGGAGGTGTCAGGCATTCCCAGTCAGAAAGCCCAGGGCATGACATGCAGCGCTGATGCGAGAAGATGCGTTCACAGTTAATGTAAGGCATTTAGACTTCAGAAAGAAGTAACACCAACCGGATTCTAGATGCAGATGTTGAAGATGGAGGGGGAGCGGGCGGGCGGGGACAGTTGGGGAGGCGAGTCAGCGTTTTTTAGGTTGATTTGTAACCAGTGCCAAAAAACCAATGGGTTTCGGTTCCCGGGCGGGGAGTGGGGGTGGTGGTGGTGGGTTGGGAGATAGTCATTGGTGTATGAATACACAGACCACGTCATGGATGAACAAATGAATTTCATAGTGCATTTTGATTGGATGAGTTTTTCAGACGGCGTTGTGCCAATATACAGTTTAAAGAGCAGGCATGAAAAGAGACAAGACAAGAAACACAGTCATTATCCATCGCACGCAGAGCAAACCCACGTCACCCCGGCCACTTAGGGGCAGCAGCTGAGGCCCACTGGGTCTCAGGCCCTCTCCCCCCAACCCTGGGACCTGTCCTCCGAGGGTCTGGTTCCTCCTGCCTCAGACCTAGTGGGCTTACCTGGGGGCAGGAAGGGGTGTGCTGTGGCTCCTTGCCTGTCAGAGCAGGCCTCCCCCACTCCAGGTTGGGAGTTTATCATTCTTAAAGGGTCCAAACACCCACCCTTTAGCTTTCCCCCCAAATGATTCTGAGAGCCAGGGGCCGGCAAACAATCTAAAACTCATGTACATCTACGGTGATAATGGCAATAACACAGCCACCATTTATGAACTATATTTTCTGGTAGGTTCTGTGCCAAGCACTTCGCACTGATGGCTCTGACTTATTAAAAGTTGCCATCTTTCTCCTATGAATGTCAGTCCGATGGGGGCAGCATTCTTTTTATTGATTGATTTCAGAGAGAAAGGGATGGGGAGAGATATCGAAACATCAACAATAAGAATCTCTGATTGGCTGCCCCTACTGGGGATCGAGCCCGCAACCCAGGCATGTGCCCTTGATGCTAATCGAACCCAGGACCCTTCAGTCTGCAGGTGGATGCTCTATCTATCGAGTCAAACCAGCTAGAGCGAGGCAGCATTCTTGTATATTTTGATTTGTTCACTGGTCTGTCTCCAGCCCCTATAACAATGCTTGGCACACAGCAGGTGCTCAATGCATGCTTATTGAGTGCATGAATGAATGGAAGATCTGATGAGCTTAGTTAGGATGATCCCTATATACAGGCTGAGAAGAAGTAACACCATTGCTCTACGTCAAATAACTCACAGGGAGGGCTGTTTGACTACTGTAATGGTCTTGATGTCCTGGAATTGGATCCTGTGCCCTATCCTCCTGACGCCTCCCCCCATGTCTTGCAGCCAAGAGGACAAACTGTTGGGGTTCAGCCCTATGGATCTCTTACTGGCAATTGGAGGTGATAACCAACTTTCTCCACCTGCCTTACTGGGGTGGTAGGCCACACTTTCCAACTTCCTGCCGCAGAGGGACATGGGTTCAAGGCTGTCTAGAGCTCAGTCGAAGGACAAGAAGCCAGATGGAGCTCAGACTTCTTAGAAACTTAGGTCTAGGCTCTGACTCTCTGCCAGGGGGCAGTGGGCAGGTGGGGGCAGCCCAATAGGGACAGACCCCAGGTGGGCATGACTTCTCTTGAGGAAAGTATTGGGTGGGATGCGGGGAAGGGGAACTTCTGGATCGCTGGAGCGAAGGGTGCGAGTGCTGGGAGATGAACGGCCCCCTCTTCTGTGGAGCTCCCAGCCCTGCCAGTCTTCCAGGGCGGAGAGTGGGCCAACCGATCTCCTTCTGCTGGGGGGCATGTGGGGACACCCCGGGAAACACCAATGTCCCCTCAGGAGTCACCAGGCCCGGCTGTGTCAACTCGGGCAGGTGCTTCTCTTCCCTGAGCACCGGGCCTCAGTTTCCTCTTCTGTTAAATGGTACAGCACCCTCTTTCTTGAGCAGCACCCCACTCAGATCTACCCTCTGCTCTTCTCTGCCTATTGTGAGCATCGCTCTGACTCCCGGGTCCTCTCGCTCCCTTCTGGCTGGCGTGGCCAATGGGAGGTGCTGGCAGGAGTCAGCACTAGGAGAGAAAGGCTGGGTACTTCTCCACAGATGCTTCCTTCCTGCTTTGGCCCTTAGTCTCTGTTAGGGGTTCTGCTCCTCCTAGTCCACAGCCCCTCACCAATCCAGGCCAGGTTTCTCCCTCCACCCTCCCACTTCAGCACCTGGGCAGGTGACTGCTCCTCACAGTGGCTGGGTTTTGGATGCCTTCCCTCCTGCTCCACGAATGGTCTTTGCTTTCCAATTCTTAATTTAACTGTCCAAGGGAATTCACTTATATGCTGAGCCCCACACCTATACCATGAGCAAACCCACGTAAAATGCTTGGCACAATACCTGGCAGACAAATGCTCCATTCTTGTCGGCCATCATTATTTTTATTGCCGTTATTATGAGGTGGATACCACCCCGGCCCTTGGCCCTGACACATTCTGCTTTTGCCCCTTCCCTGCTTTGAGGATCCTGCTCTCCCCGCAACCTCCTGAGGGCCCTCAAGCCTGGGCCCACTAGCAAATGGCCAAGGAGGGATCTTAAACAGGTCTGGGGCCCCGAGTCTTCTTGACAAGGTAGAAGGATGATGCGGGGCCAGTCCAGAGACCCCCACGTGGGGAATCCCCCAGGGCTGGGGGTAGAGCAGGGTGGATGGGACCCTCCCAAGGTTCTGGGAATGGTGTCCCTTTGTTGGCCCACGGGCCACGGCTCCCTCCTGCCCAGGAACCAGGTGGTGTTAGTTCAGGCAGAATGGATTTGAAGCTGGTTCCCTCTGGGCCCCCAACACTGCGTGGAGTTTGGGGTGGGGCTCAGCCTTGGATCCTCTAAGGGTCTCAGTCCTCTCAGTGCACTCAGCCCACATTTATTCATAAGTCACTGGGGCAGGGGAGTCTGCGCTGCAGCACTGGCCCCATGGCTGTGGCTTTGGGGATTCCTGTCTTCTTGAATTGCCCTCCTCAGGGGGCACCCTGCCTCTGGGGGCCCTGCTTTACCCTCTCTGCGAGTGCTGGCAAGAGCCAGCTGTGGCTGTCGGGACCTGCTGCTTCTGGATGACCCCTTCCCCGTCCCCCCGCCCCCTCCCAGCCAGGAGTTGCCCAGAAAGAAGCCGGCGGGAAACTTACCCCAAACTCAGTCACGAGGATGTCGGTGATGCTGCCCAGAACAGTCACAAAATCGAAGATGTTCCAGGCATCGCGGAAATAATTCTAGAATGGGGATCCACAAGACAGAGATGCCAACTCAGGGCTCATGCTGGTTCCCCCAAGGCCAGCTGGGGGCACAGCTCCAATCAGCACAAGTGCCTAGGATGGTCTTGGCCATTTAAGTAGCACAATGCTACTGAGCGGGCTCCTCTGAGTTGCCGTTCCGCAGAACCCAGGCCTACCACTGGCTTGCCTGACCGCAGAGAGGGCCTCCAAGGCCCTCGTCAGCTCTGCTGGGGAGAAGACCTCAAAGACAAGGGTTATCACTCATTTTACACGAGGCGACAAGCTCAGAGAGTGAAGTCATCACTGGCCTTGTCCGTGAGCAGCATGGAAGTGCAGGGCCAGCATTGGACCCCAGGCTGGGACTTTGAGTCTGGGGTCTATGTTGAGGATCTTACGGAATCAGGCCTGTGTATGCAGCACACTCCCAAAGAGAGGGCCACTGGGCTCAGCTCCCAGCTGTGTGGCTGTGGGCCAGTGACTTAACCTCTCTGGGCCTCCACTTCTCGATCTGGAGAAGGCGAACAGTAACAAGGGTGCAGAGGCCATCTGGGCGCCTGCCAGGCTGCTTGTCCTGGCTCCTCAGTCGTTAGATGGGGCCCGGTGTCTAGTTCTAGCTGACTGGGCTGTGAGCAGAGGCCACGTGAGTCCCTTCCTGGCCACTCAGGACTGTCAGAACTCTTAACCCTGGCAACCTGTGACATGCCAGACGGGGCTGCTCCAGGAGCCTGAGTCCCTGAGTATCTACAGGCCGAGAGAGTCCTCCCTCCCTGCCCCCCACTGAATGTTAACAAAACCTTTGTTGACTTAAGCAACTGAGATGTGAGGGCTGTTTGGTACTGTAGCTGACTTGATAGATCCTGATTGGTACATCCCTGGGCTGGATACTGGCTCAATGGGGACACACAGGTACAGCACACTGTTGTTAAAATACTGAAATATTCCACGTGATTTGCGCCCACACCAAGCAGTACCCCTGCCTGGATCTACAGGTCTGGCTGAGGCGCTCCCCGCTTCTTCACCCTCCCCCACAAGGCTCATTGAGACTCATGCCAAACACAGGCCTTTCCAGCACCCTCACAAGGCAGAGGCCAGGGCGTTCTAAGTGCCCAGCTCTTCCCGAGTGTCTGACCCTGCAGCAGCCCCTCTGCCTCCCGGAGAAGGGCCCAGGCTTTAGAGCTGTGCTTCCCAGGATCAACTCTTTCAGCAAGGTTGCGTTAAATGTTCCGAGTTGGACTCTGTGGGTCTTGGCGCCCTCTTCTGGATGATAGGGTGTATCAACAATCATATAATGGCTCCTGAGTGGGATTTGGTGTACAGTAGGTGCTCAATAGATGGACGTTGTTGTTTTACAGTTATCGAAAAGCAATGTGGGTTCTGATGGCACTTAAAAGTATTTTAGCAGGTGCCCTGTTCATCTTCCTTTATATTACATGACTGCGCACCTTCGTTACTCTGCCCAGAGGCTTTCTCCCGCTGCATATTTGCTGGGGAATTAATAGCCCTTCACTATGGCTGATGGGCACTGGAGGATGAATACTCCAGCTCCCTTCCCTGTCAATGGAATGATGCTGAGGACCCTCTTCTGCCCGCTGGAGGGCCTAAGCAGAATTGCAACCTGTGCTGGATACCCATCCCCTTCACTCTCAGTCTGTTTCCCCTAACATGTGTTTCTTGGGGTCACCTCTCTGATAAATTCCCTTCACTCAGTCCTTGTCTCAGGTTCTGCTTCTCGGGGAGCCCAAAGGAAGACAACCTTCTAGGTGCGCAGCAACAGGCCTCCCCCTGGACTGCAAGGCTCTCCTCTTCGGCCTAAATTTAACCTGGGGCTTCTCATCTGTAGAGAGGGCTGGTGCAGGGACTGCCATTGGCTGGGAGATGGAGCTGAGGCAGGATTCACACCCAGGTATGGGAACGTCGGAGCCCATGGCCTTCCCCGTACACAGGCTGTGACTTGTCCTGGTGGCATTCCCAGGACGAGAATGCTGAGCTGGTGCCACTGCCTGGCTGCGGGGTGCTTCCCCTGCCTGGCTGGTGCTCAGCTCGGGGTCGGACAGCCTGGGCAGCACCCTGGATGCCCCGGGGGATTCATTAAAAACACAGAGTCAGGTCCTGGCTGGTTTGGCTCAGCTGGCTGGACCACGGTTGGACCGTGCACTGTCCCCCCATGCCATAAATAAGTAAGTAAGTAAGTAAGTAAATAAATAAATAAATAAAGCAAGCAAGCAATAACAATAATATGAAATCTTAAAAATATATGGATTTGCCTGTATTTGACACGCAAATGTCAACCTGTGAACTAGGAGATCAGGGTTCAATTCCCAGTCAGGGCACCTGTGCAGGCTGTGGGCTCCATCCCGTGTGGGGCATTCAGGAGACAGCCGATCGATGATTCTCTCTCATTGATGTTTCTATCTCTCTCTCCCTCTCTCTTCCTCTCTGAAATAAAAAATATATGTATATTAAAAAAATTAAGAAGAGAAAAAAAACAGATTTGGGGCCCCTACTGACCAAGTGGATCAGAATCTCTGGCGGGGCTGGGGGGCGGGGGTGGGAAGGGCGAGGGGCTCCATCTCCCAGCCAATGGCAGTCCCTGCCCCATCCCTCTCTAGAAAGTCAAAAGCCATGACTTTGAGCAGACATTCCAGAGAGAAGAGGTAGGTGAAGACGATGTTGGTCTGGGGCAGGATCCCATTAAAAAAAACAACAACTCCCAAAGTACTTCTGAGAGAAAGCAGAGTTGGCAGCCACAGCGGTGTTGGAGGCGAGAGGCAGGCCAGTGAGCTTGACTGTAACCCTTCACTGCCAGGCTCCCCTCTCAGTCTCCAGACACACATTCTCTGTGTTTAGGGTTTACAAGAGTTCTTCTGAGAGAGAGGCAGTGACGGGGGAGAGGTGAGGTGACAGAGCCTGGGTACCAGGTCAGTGGAGATCTCTCTGGTGTCAAAGCTGATGCCCGGTACCAGCGGTCGCCAACATTTCGGACCTCACGGACCTCCGGTGGTCCCACTGCCCTATGCCACTCCAAGAAGCCCAGGTGAGACCCAGACTGACGCCAGGTGCTGTAGGTCATTCTCTGTAGAGAAACAGGCTAACGGGGTGATCAAGAGGGAAGACATCTGTTTTAAGTCTCAGCTTGGTCACTCCTGGGGGACCTTCTTCAGTGTTTTAGTGTGGCCATCTGGGAAGACCTTCTCAGAGGAAGCTTTCTAAATGCATGAAACAAAATACCCGGAATGGCAGGAACTCCCTTTACACTGAAATACGGTGACCAAAATATTTTTAAAATGGTGACTTAATGATGAATGCACTTCCTCGCCAACATATTAAACATGGCTTAGCTGAAGGTTTAATAACCACTAGCATTCTGAAGCAATGGCGAGTGCAAACTAAACTGTACGGCCCCTGCCACCGCTGCCGTGCCTGAGGAAAGTATGGGATTTGTATCGTGAATGCCGCAGGGGTGTGTTGTCTGCTGGCCAGATGGAAGGAAATGCTCAAGTCCAGTCAGTAGCTGGCAAAAGGTAACGATGCAATCACTTGCATTACTGGGAGATGAAGTCTAGTGAGTGGGTTCTAAACTGCATTTCGGAAAAAAAAAAAGGAAATGGAGTCCAGGAGAGTGACAGGGCGTGTGATGAGGGCTGACACGCATTTCCTTTCGGTTGTCCATCGGCACGTCTGAGTGCTCCACTCCACTGTCAAATGCATTTCTCACTGTGGGTCGCAGCTTCAACAGTTTGAATGTCTGTCTGGAGATCCATTTCCTTCCTCTAAAATGGTCATTTCCAGGAATGACTGAATAAGTGCATGCCTTGCACACAGTGAGTCAGCATGTGCCAGGCGTCATGGGTGTTACTTGGCAAGCACAAGAACGTCTAAGTAGAGTCTGTGGGCACTGGAAGGATGCCCAAGCCACCACTGGGGTGGCTTCTCGGTGCCAGGGGGGTAGGCCACCACCCAGCACCCAGTGCCCCTCGGGGCTTTTCCCCCCAACACACAACTCTAGCCCTAAAGCTATACTTACCAGAATCCCAAAAGCCATGACTTTGAGCAGACATTCCAGAGAGAAGAGGGAGGTGAAGACGATGTTGAATACCCTCAGAGCATTTTCATAAGCAACCGAGGCCCCGTAGAACTAGAGTAGGAAGAGGGAAGGGCGTCGGGGTCAGTGGGTGGCAGGGTCTGGGGAGACGGCTCTGTGGCTGTCCGAACCGGGGCCAGGCAGGACTCACACTTGGGGTTCCTGTTGAGCCCTGTGGTGCCAACTCCAGGCAAGCTCTTCATAGCAAAATAAAAACTCTTTAGATCCTGGGACAGCCTGGCCGGGTGGGGCTGGGAAGAGTGTCTAAAGCATCCTCTCTGCAGGAACCTTTGTTTTCCCAGATCCCCTTTTAATTCCCACCTGCACGCCCTCGTGAGACCACTCCCACGCCAAGTTTTACAACATTTCCAGCCCAAAGCGTTTCCCTGCATCCCCTCCCTCCCAGTCGATTGTAGCCCCAGAGGTCACCGTTCTTCTGACTCCTCGGGAAATATTCTTGGACCAGCTGTTTAATCAGACTTGAATCTATAACCTTTAGACCTAACTACCAGCTTTCAGGACATTGCACTCATCATTGCAGATGGAGGGAGACGCTCCACCCTCCACCTCTCCCTACAGGAAACCAATGCATCTAGAGCTGGAATCCTTTTCATTCAGCTCATCTGTTTTCCCAAAAAGTCAAGAGTGTGTGTGGGGGGAAAAAGGTGTGGATGGCGAGCACAGATGTTTAAAAGACAAAAACGGGAGGCCATGTGCAGTCATTTAGATCTTGGCTCAAAAAGCAACTCACCGTAAAAGACATTTTTTTTTCCTTTTTTTGGTAAAAGACATTTTGGGGACAATTTGATATGGTGCTCAGAGAATTATCACTCATCTTCTCAAACCTAAGAGTATGTCGGAAAAATCTCCTTCTTTTTAAAGAAATGCATATTGAAGAACTTAGGGGTGAAATAGTGTGGGGTTTATAATAAAAAAATTTTTTTTATTGATTTCAGAGAGGAAGGGAGAAAAGATGAGAAACAGAATCATGATGATAGCCCACAACTCAAGCGTGTGCCCTGACTGGGAATTGATCGGGGACCTTCTGGCTCATTGGTCTCTGCTCAACCACTGAGCAATGCCAGTGGGTGTGGTGTTTTATAATTTAAAATACTTAAGAAAAAACAAAAGTGTCCAGAACAAGCAAATCCACAGAGACAGAAAGCAGATGATGGCTGTCAGGTGCTGGGGGAGGAGGATGGGGAGTGACTGCCAATGGGGATGGGTTTTCTTTAGGGGGATGGAAATGTTTTGGAAGTTGATGGAGGTACAACATAGTGAATATACTAAATGTCACTGGATTGTACAATTTGACATGGTGAATATTATGTCATGTGTATATCAACTCAATTAAAAAAATTAGGAAAAAAATAGATGGTGACATAGTCAAGTGTTTCAGATAGGGAGCGATGGGTGATAAGACACTGGGTGTCCATGAGGGTGGGGGTGGAAATGCAGAGCCCCAGCCCCACCACAGACCTGCCTAACCAGCATCTGCCATTAACAAGGCCCTCAGTGACCATGAGCACATTGCAATTTGAGAAGCACCTGCTCTACTACCCACCTCTCTTCTGTTTGTTTGAAATGGTTCATCTTTGCCCTAACCGGTTTGGCTCAGTGGATAGAGCCTTGGCCTGTGGACTGAAGGGTCCCAGGTTTGATTCTGATCAATGGCATGTACCTTGGTTGTGGGCACATCCCCAGTAGGGGGTGTGCAGAGGCAGCTGATGGATGTTTCTCTCTCATCAATGTTTCTAACTCTCTATCCCTCTCCCTTCCTCTCTGTTAAAAATCAATAAAATATATTAAAAAAAACAAAAAAACCCCAAAACTGTTCATCCTCATAACAATGAAAAAAAAAAAAAAAGAGCTGCTTACTGAGAGGGTTTTTGAATGAAAACAGGCACTTATTTTTCACCGGTTCAATAACTTGCAGCTCAATTTATTGCGTGTTTTTGAAGTGTTGAGAAATGTGCTAATGTCTTTGCCTGAATTTTCTCATTCACTCCTCCACTCCGGGGGCGGGGGGGCGGGGGAGGGTGGGGAGGAGGAAGGCGTTATTATTAACACCCTCTGAGTGTCATGGGTCACTGAGCAAGGTTAAACAATGAGTTAGATGGCAGCTCTGGACTCAAACCCAGGCCTTTGGTCTCCAAAACACACATAGAGAGATTCTGAATTTTCACTCTAAAGAGGCTCCATGGCCCAAGAGTGGCAAGGCCCTTACCTGTCCCTCTTTCCTCATGCCATTCATCAAACATTTAGCAAGGGCCTCTTGTTCCCTCTGAGCCAGACCTCACCGAACCCTAGGAATTCAGGGGTGACCAGGACTTGTCTGGCCTCTCAGAGCTCAGAGGCTGGGGAGGGAGATTGCCGGGCAACCCCCTTTGGTATTAGGGAAGGGGAGGTAACGGCAGGGTGCTTGCAAAGATGGGCACTGGGGGCGGTCTCGGGAGGTCAGGGAAGGCTTCCTGGAGGAAGGGCTGTGCAGGCACCCCTAGAAGGAGCTGACCAGACAGATGGTGGGAAGTGTGTGTCAGGCCGAGGGAACAGCTGGGGCACAGGCTGGGTGGCCACGGCGCGGCCGGCCTGGGGGGCTCACAGCAGAGGAAGACGGGCCTGAGGGGCAGGGATGCCGCACTTTAACAGCGCCAGGGGCTCACCTTCATCATGAGCACGATGGTGTTGAGGGCGATCATGGCCATGATGGTGTACTCGAAAGGCGGGGACACCACGAACTGCCACATGCGGTACTGGAAGCTCTGCTTGTTCTGGGGCATGTGCCGGGTCAGAGGCTTGGCGCTGATGGCGAAGTCGATGCAGGCCCTCTGCGGGAGAGAGGCCAGCGGCGTGAGAGTGGGCGGAGGACAGCGCTGGACCCCGAACGCCCTCCATCTAACTCAGCACGGCTCTGAGGTGTACCCCTGGACAGCTAGCACCCCTGGATCCCCATCAACTCCCACGATGGCTCTCTTCTCCCATCAGCCCTGGCTCCCTGAGAAGTCACTGTCTGCCCCGTTACCTCATGGACTCCCCTTAGCGGACATACCCTGTTTCCCTGAAAGTAAGACATCCCCCGAAAATAATACCTACTTCCAGTTTTGCCTCTCGCTATAAGGCATCCCCCCGAAAATAAGACCTCCCCGATAATAAGGCCTCCCCCGAATATAAGGGCCTCCCTGGAATACTGTAAGGTGTCTGACTCCTGATTTAAAGAGACCTCGCACTGCCTGAACAGCTCCGGCTGCACTGCGGCCAATCAGTGAACTGGTTTGTGATGACAACTACTACTGTACTGTATACAGGTAATAAATTTCTCTCTTTTTTTGTTCAACAATAAATGTGTACATTCTTCTTCATGGAGAAATAAGACATTCCCTAAAAATAAGACCTAGCTCATCTTTGGGAGCAAAAATTAATATAAGACACTGTCTTATTTTCGGGGAAACGGTAGGAAGTGGTACTATTAATTGCCTCACTTTGCAGACAAGGAAAATGGAGGCTCAGAGAGGTTAAGCCACTTGCCTGAGGTGGCACAACTATAAGCTGGGCCAAACCCAAATTTAAGCTAACGTTTCACTTGAAGCTCAACCGTTATTTCCTACTGAACACTTTGCTCCTCCTCCTCTCAGAGGGAGGTGTGGCGAGAGGAATCATGGTGTCAACAGAGTGGAGGAAGGGTGCATTCTAACTCCTCCACTTCGCGTGGATGATGCGAGGAGGACAAAGGACCATGTCTATCCTCTCCGGTGTGCTGGACTTCCATGCACAAATATTCACCACCTCTCCCCGGGGGATATTCCCAGCCCCACTGACATCACACACAGATGTGAGACGCACTCGGGCTAATAAAATGTGAACAGAGGTGACCTGTGCCACTTTTGGGCCCAAGCCACCAGAGTTGGACGATGGTTTGCTGTACATACTCTCTTTTTTATTTGAAGCATCTCAGAGGGAACATGAATAATGGTGACATAGTGCAGAGCCATTGGGACATGCAAGGTAAGCAAGAAATCACACCCGTTACGGCTATCTGGCACTGAGATTTCAGGGATGCTTGTTACTGAGCTGACTGATACACACACCTTCTGTCTGATGTGTTTTCCTCTGAAAACCACAGGAAGGGTTTTCATCTGAAAACCCTACAGATGGGGTTCTGCTGGAAGAATGCTGCAGTTCCCTCCCCACATGCCCCCAGAAGCTGGTTTCTGTGTGTACGTATGTATGTGGGAAGGTTGGGGTGGGGAGTGTCCATTTTTAAATGTGGGATGCAACTGGAAAGTGGCACCTCATTTTTCTCCAGGCTGTATTCCTCCATCATCTTGTCTCCCTGCTCCTGAAAGGTGATGATGATCAAGGCCACGAAGATATTGACGAAGAAAAAGGGGAATACAACAAAGTAGACGACGTAGAAGATGGACATCTCCATGCGGTACCCAGGGCTGGGACCCTGGTTCTCGAAGGTGGCATCCACGGAGTGCTTGAGAACCCTTGCGGGGGGAGGGGGTGGGGGTGAGTGGGTCAAGGGAACAGGGATGGAGAGAAATATTAAGAGAAAGAGGACAAGAAAGAAAAATAATCACTGTTTTCTGACTCTAGTTACCATGGTTACTTTATGAAGCTGTAGCTCCCCACCTCCTTTGTGGGGAGCATTAACAACCATGCATTTTGAGCCTGTTATGTGCCAGAAGAGATGTTCAACGGTTTATTTATTTTCCCAGCAACCCTCTCAGTCAGGTTCTTACAGGCTCCATTTTGTACACAAGGAAACGAAGGTCCAGCAATGGAAAGTGACCTGCCGAAGACCACGTCTGAGTGGGATTTGAAACCAGGAGTGAGTAGGGCCATGGAGGCAGGTGTGTGTGTGTGTGTGTGTGTGTGTGAAGCACAGGAGGCGAGGAGCTGAGGAGGTGCAATGGGGGTGCGCGGGAGAGTGTGTGCACAGCTGTTCTGCACGGTGCAGAGGCTGTGCACTGCTCGGGGCCTGTATCGGGGTGCCGCTCGCACTGCAGACGTGCGAGATTTGTGCATTCGCGATGACAGCCCTTTGGCAGGAAGCCATAAAGGGCCTTATTGAGCGAAGTCACTAAACACCCTGCAAACGGTTTTCTGGCAGATGGAAGCGCAGTCTGTGGAGGAAGGGGTATCTTTAAATATTTCACCCCAAGGGGCCTCCTGGGCTAGCACTGGCCAAGTGAGTGCATGGGGAAGCAGGCTGCTGAGAGGAGGTAGGTGAGGATGCTGAGGGGACATGCCGGCATCCACGGCCTCCACCTGGCGCTCCCGAGATCCCGGGGGAGAAGCTGGATGAGGGTGAGGACAGCAAGGTGCTTGCCTTGGGCACAAAAAAGGGAGCGCCAACATCCTCAATAACCCAGGTAAATGATGTTTTAACACTTCCAAACGAACGCTCCAAAGCCCACGATGAGCAACATCCAAACTGTATGCAAAGACCGGCTCTGGCCCGTGCGTGAGTGGTTCGGCCCCCAGGCCTGGCCCCTCAGAGAGAAGGCCCCGCGGTCAGGCCTGGACCGTGCCCGGTCCACAGCCCGTCGCAGAGATTCGCATTCACCAGCACAGAAAGGGCGAAGGGACTGCTGCGTGCAGGAGCCTTCCTGTAAATTAGGAACAGTGCTCGCTCTGGGAGGTTTTGGGGACGAGGCCTCTACGTTCAGGGCCTGACGAGCTAAGTGAGGGCTGGACTTCTGCCCCTAGAAGCCCAACCACACGGCATCGAGCAGGGTCCCCACCTGGGGGAGTCAGGAGCGAACCGCCCCTTCCCAGATCTTTCCCAGCCCCCGGCTCTCAGCCCCCCGCCCCGCCTGCCCCCGGGCCAGGCCGCTTACTGTGGCCAGCCTTCTCCCGTGGACACAGTGAAGAGGGTCAGCAGAGCCCACAGCACGTTGTCGTAATGGAACTCATACTTCTTCCACTCTCGGTCCCGGGCCTTCACCTCGTTCTTCTCATACAGGAGGTACTTGCCACTGACACAGAGAACGGGCCGTTAGCGAGAGGAAGGGCTCGGACACTTGTCGTTGGCTCCCAGAGACAGGAGGAGGGGGAGAGGGCCCCCTCCCCCCACTGCCTCTCCCTCGTGCTCCCTGGGGTGTGTGTGCTCTGGGAGACAAGCCCACAGTGATGCCCATGCCGTACCCGCGACCTGTGGGAGAGCCGACTGAGTCCAGCGCTCTCTTCCAACGTGAAAGCTCCAGTCTCAGATTAGGGGGGCGGGGAGGGAGGAGGGCATTGTGAAGAGCAGTGAGAGACACTCATGTTTCTGGGTCCATCAGGCCAGTGGGGTCGGTGGTTGCTCCTTTTCAGGGCAGGAGTCAGGGCTGAGCTCCAAACTCCTAGCTACAGGCCAGGAGCCTTTCAGCTCCGGAGAAGCAGCCACCAAAACAACAGCAGCAGCGCTCAGGGGTGCTTGCTCAAACGAGAGGCGCAGCACTCCCCTGAGCGCCCCTTCCACCGTGAGGCCCACACCCCTCATCCACAGTCCCTCATCCAGCGAGTTCTGGGAACCAAACCCTCTGCTCCTAACCCAGGGGTGGCACGTTATGGCCCAGAGACCAAATCTGGACCATTTTTTCTACATGGTCCACCAGCTAAGGATAGTTTTTTTTTTTTTACATTTTTAAATGGTGGAAAACAAATCATTTCTAACATGTAAAAATTATACAAAATTCAAATTTTAGTGCCCTAGCCGGTTTGGCTCTGTGGATAGAGCGTCAGCCTGTAGACTGAAGAGTCCTGGGTTCAATTCTGGTCAAGGACACATGTCCAGATTGCAGGCTGGATCCCCAGTGGGGGGCACACAGGAGGCAGCTGATCAATGATTTTCTCTCATCATCGATGTTTCTCTCTCTCCCTCCTTCTCCCTTCCTCTCTGAAATCAATAAAATTATTTTTAAAAATAATTCAAATGTTAGTTTCCAGAGATAAAGTTTGATCAGAACACAGCCACACCCCAGCTGTCTCTGGCTGCTTCTGGCCTGCATGGAGCAGTAGAGACAGAGACTGGGACCCCAACAGCCTCTCCTGTCCGGCCCCCGACAAAGGTGGCCCACCTCCGATCTCACTCCTTTGACCCAGCCGGATGTGAGGCTCTAAGTACTTGTTATTTATCCCATTTGGTGCAAACAGGCACATGTTTCCGGACAGAGATCCTGTGTGAGAACAGGGCTGCTCTGGCCCCTGTGCAGACAGGCACCAGACAACCTTCCTGAAACCTCAAATCCAAATATTCAGATCTGAAGCACATCTGCCCGTCAAGGCTTCAAATAAGGGGACGTGGATGTGTGTTAATATCCCCCACCTGACAAAGCCGGGGACTAAAAAGCCAAGCACCCGGTTCGTGGCGCATCCCAGAGGGACCGACAGAGACTTAATAAATTCCAGAACTGGTTTTCTCTACCCAGAGTCCAGCGCTGCCTCTGCTGCCCCCCGTCCCTGGCCCCCGCCAGCCCCAGGGGGACGCCTCGGAGAGAGGAGACCCACCGACAGTCTTTCTCGAACTCCTTGGACTCATCGGTGCAGTGGAAGAACTTGCCCTTGAACAGCTGCACAGCCACCACCGCAAAGATGAACATGAACAGCATGTAGACTATGAGGATGTTGAAGACGTTTTTGAGGGAATTCACCACACAGTCAAACACGGCCTGCGGGTGGGGTGGGGAGAGGGTGTGAGGGGCGGGGCCTGCCTCGCCTCCGCCTCCAGCGGCCCATGACCCCACAGCATGGTCACTGCTCCCGTTGTACAGACCAGGACACCAGCCGAACGAAGGCCACGCGGTTCTGAGAAGTACGCGCGGGCTGGACCCAATCCTGAGTTTCTATGTACCTATAGTGCCCCACCTCAACTCCCGGACGGAAACGCTCCTGAGCCCCTCCGAGTTCCGTGCACAGCCTTCAGGGCAAGGGGGAAGGTTCTCAAGGGAGAGAGAATTTCCCATCCATTGTGTGTCCCTGCCTCACGCTGCTCCATCCTCATCAGCTATAGTTCTGGATCGGAGACAGGACTTCACGTGCCCCGGAGACTCTGCCCTGAGCACCATGGAACTCTCCCATCAACCCCCGGACAAGGCGTGAGTCCTGGTCTGGGGTGTCCCCCACCTGCGCTGCTTCCTCTCACATTGGGTCCTAACCATGAGTGGGCACCCAGGGGTGCTGAACCTGCCTGAATTACAGGGTGGTGTGGCCAGCTCTCCCCCAGGGGAGACAGTGTAGGGTTAGGGTTAGGGTAAAGGGGGCTGTGACTCAGAAAATGGCCAAGAACCGTTGAACCGAATTCTGCTGGGATTCCCCGCATGCCAATGCAAGCACACGCTCATGTTCAAAGGGCAGCCGCGTGACATCTCTGGCAATGCTCCTCAACGTATTGGTATTCATATCAAAATCAACGAGGGGCGCCCCCTGGTGATATCCGACATCCCTTAGGAGCCCAGCACTAAGTACCACCGAACTGCATGGAAACAGTTATTCCCGCTCCCATCCTGTGTGTGTGTGTGTGTGTGTGTGTGTGTGTGTGTGTGTGTAGGGGGGGGCAAGAGAGGGGGAAGGGGAGGAGTCTTCCTTAGTTGCTACTGTGTTAGCTCCTAACGTTGCTACTTTTCCTTTTAAGCAGGAAAGAGCAGCATCCCAGTTCAAAGCCTTGGTCAGGCAACAGCGTTGGGGACCAGATTTTCATGGCAGCATCTGACGTTTGTTGAACAGATACACTAAGAGATAATGCCCTCAGGTGGAGCCTAACATTGCAAAGATGTGCTCAGGTGACTAGGTTTCGTTTCATCTTTTCGGAACCATCAGCTTTTGGGGAATACTGGGTCCTGAGATTTTGGAACAAGAGATACCGGAGCCTAGGACAGGTAGGTGACAAGTCAAAGGTTAGGAGGGACCAGACCCCGTTTTATCCACAGGATGCCTTCATGTGAATCCGCAAAAGGGGTTTCGACCCTCCCACAGGGAGACGTTTCATCCAATGGGACACAGTCACAATACTGTTCATAGATGGTTAGATCCACTTTACTGCCACCTGCTGGAAAGTTGTGGTAATAAAAGTATCCATCTACAATGGCTCTATGTCAGTGGTTGGCAAACTGCGGCTCGAGAACCACATGCGGCTCTTTGGCCCCTTGAGTGTGGCTCTTCCATAAAATACCATGGCCTGGGTGAGTCTATGTTGAGGAAATGGCCTTAGAAGAAGTTTAAGTTTAAAAAATTTGGCTCGCAAAAGAAATTCCAATCATTGCACTGTTGATATTTGGCTCTGTTGACTTAATGAGTTTGCCGACCACTGGCCTATGTTATCAGCACCCCTTTCTTCCAACGTCGCATCCTTGAGCAGGGTGCAGCCTGCCCACCTGCACGGGGCACCCTGCCAGGCCTCCCACCCGCCCTGGTCTCACCTTGAGCTTTGGCAACCGCTTGATAGTTTTAAGAGGTCGTAGCACCCGGAGGACTCGGAGAGATTTGATGGTGTTGATGTCCTTTCCTTTGCTGTTGCCACTGTGGAGGGACGTGAGGGTGGGGAGAAGGGAAGAGAGGGGCGGAGGTCAGGCTGGGTGGTGGGTGGCCCACGCTCCACACGAGCCCACCCTGAGCCCGGGCTGAGCCCGCACAGCCCTGCCCTTGCTGGGGAAGTGGCCCCCTGCGGCCGGGCTGGAGGCCAGGGAGCAGATGGCCTGTGGTTCTGGGTCAGGCTTGTCGAGGTCGCTTCACCATCTGTCCGGCCCGAGCAGCTGCCTGCGGTGCCCTGAGACCCCGCACAGGGGGCTGGCTGCCCGGGTTCTCTTTGGAGTGGCCTTGGCAAGCTCTCAAAAAATAAGTTTTTTTTTTTCATCCTTCCAACAGGATTAGGAGATGCTTAAGGCGGCCCTTAAACCAACACCCCTAGCCCCAATATTCCCTGCGTCGAGTTTGGTCCACTGGGTGTGAGTCTTAGCAGCATAGATGCTGGGGATGCCAAGATACCCTGAGCCAGCCAGGACCCGGGCCCTCAAGGGGCCACCAAAGGCTTGTGGATGGTACACACCACCCACCCAGCCGCCCAAGCCAGGAACCTGTGGGTCCTGTCCAACTTCCTGCCCTCCATCCTCCCTCCCCCACCCCCGTGGGCTGCCCTCCTACACATCTCCACCATCTGTCCCTGGCCACCAGCTTAGGCTGGACCCCATGAACCATCTCCCAACTTCCCCCCACTCCCCGTCTCTCTCTTCTGCCATCTTTTCTGCACTCAGTGGTCAAAGCCAATGACCACCTCCCTCCCTCTCCTGCTCAGAATCCTCCTGGAGCATCCAAATTCCTCCTAGAAGTGTGACGTTCAAGGCTCTTTGAAATCTAGTCCAACTTACCTCAACCTTTGCATTCCCAATGCCGCACGCCCCACCCCCTACCACACTCCTGTTTGCTTTGGCACACACTGTCCCACTGCCGGGAACACCTCCCTGCACTTCTCCAGTCACAGGACCTCGAAGCCCTGAAGGTCAGATCAGCACCCCTCCCCCGACCACCTCTGGGTCTGCCAGACCCCAGGCCTGTTTCAGAACCATCTTTCTGTCTCTGCTGTTGGCTTTAGATGAACGCGTCTCAAAGGCGTAAGCTGTGACTTATCCTTCTGTGTTCATTTCCCCTTTCGTCTCGTTTCTTGTCTCCACGCCCAGCATACATCTGGCCTATGTTTTCAGGTCACATATGGATTCAGATTGGAGTTCCCTGGGTGGGGGTGTCAGTCTCCTAGCAACCATCTCCCTACCATAGAGCTTTCCCAAAGGCCCCCGACACGGTGTGTCTGAGTACCCAGGTGCAAAGACGTCCTTCTTCACACCATTCGAGTTTTTAGAGCTCCCTCTCTCACTTTTCAGGGAATAAAGAGAACTGGACATTTCTTATGCCCCAGAACTCAGCAGCCTGAACATGTGTTTCTCTCTCTCTCTTTTTTTAAATGTTTTTTTTTTAAAATTGATTTTACAGAGAAGGAGAGGGGGAGAAAGACAGAAACATTAATGATGAGAATCATTGATTGGCTGCCTCCTGTACGCCCCCTACTGGGGATCGAGCCCATCACCTGGGCATGTATCCTATCGGAATCAAACCAGTGACCTCCTGGTTCCTGGATCCACACTCAACCACTGAGCCACATCGGCCGGGCCACGTTTTTTCTCTCTTAAACCAAAGTCACCATTATTGTCAAAGGCTGTGGCCCAGAGTATGTGCTCAGTGGTTGAGACTGGGGACACGCTTCCTGGAGTGCATCTGCTCATCTGAAAGTGACTCCCTTGTGGGGGCCCCTCTTCCAGGGGATACTCTGCCCCTGGTAAGGCTGAGAAACCACCCTGTGGCTGAGGTGCTGATGGGAGAGTCCCTGGCAGCGGGGACCGGGGCAGGCTGAGCCAGGCGTTCTTACGGAGAATGACCAGGCTTTGGAACCGCTTTGCTGGAAGTGTAGACACGCCTGGGGGAGGGGCTTGGTCCTCTCAGAGCCCAAGTCCAGCTGTTTGGACCGCTCACCCTTCTCACCTGCTCACCCTTCACACCCTGTCCTCTGGGAACTCCCACCCAGGCCAAATGCCATATTGCAATCAGACCCCAGGAGGTGCCCACCCCCTTCCTGTTCTCCACCAAGAACTGGGCTAACACGGTGGTCATGGTGGGAGGCAGCGGCCAAGACCCCTCAGGGTTCCTCCTCTCCGGGGAGCAGGCGGAGGGGTCTCTGGTCCCTGCAAGCGACAGGACAGCAGCACGGACACAGGCCACGGAAAGAGGCCCAGAACCAACACGGCTGCACCAGAGCACGGAGAACGAGGCAGACGAGAGAGAGAGAGAGAGAGAGAGAGAGAGAGAGAGAGAGAGAGACACTTTACCGTGTACTGCTCCTGGTGAGGTGGCATCGGAGGGAGAGACAGATTGTAAGCGGCCTCAGAAGAGAGAACACAGAACACGCACATACACGCACACGCACACACCTGAGAACCCCCTGCCCCTCCTGAGCACCAGAGGGCAGCCTCAGGCTCGCGGCTCTGGCTGATGTCCATCCTTCCATCAGGGAGCCCACCCCGCTCGGCCCCCAGTATTTGGCAGGCCCCTGGCACTGCCCGAGGGCACCAAGAAGCCACATTTCCAAGTAGCAGGACAGCCAGGAGGTCGTCGATGACCGAAGGCGAGTTTGCCACCGAAGGTCACTGCCAAGAGCTGGAGAAACACCTTTTCTCCAGAAGTTCTGGTGCCGGGAGGCCTCAGAATGCCTTCCAGGTCACGAGCTTTGGAGCGGGGGTGGGGGGTGGGGGTCCTGGGTTTAGATCCCAGCTCTGCTCTCATTAGCATCCTCCTCTGTAAAACAGGCATCGGGGACCCTGGTGCTCAGCGGGCAAGAGCTCTGCTCGTGGCTTTGTCCCCTAAGTCATGGGATGAAATGAAGGGCAACTCAGTCCTCTGAGAAAACGTGGGCCTGGAGTTGAGCCCCTGGTACAACTCAGCAGGCCTGGTCTCCTGCAGCCCTCCCACCGGGACTGAGAGAAACTCGGCCACCAGCAGAACGGGGGCGTGGGGAACCCCACCGCCAAGCAGATCCTCTACAGAATTTCCCACCCATAACTCCTTTGGAAGTGAGTGCTATTTTTTTTTTAAAGACTTAAATCCCTACAAGTGCTCCCATTGGATTTCTTCTCCCCTCACCCTTTCCCATGAGCTCAGTGGTTCTCAAATCTCCAAGTATCTAGAAATTACTGCGCACTCAGAATACTGTGGACTCTCCTTTATAGATTAGGAAAGAGTCATTCATTGGCGGTGGTTTTTGCTAAACATGCTGACTGTAAGTGCATCATGTGACTCTTCTATAAATGTCTCTGCAGAGAGATGACACCTTTGTGCCCATTTTCCAGATGAGGAAGCCGAGGCCCAGGGAGGGAGAGACTTGCCCCAGGTCCTCTAGGTGGGAAGCAGCAGACTGAGATTTAAACCCAGGTGTGTAAATCTTGCACTCTATAATCTTCTTTCTCTTTCATCATATGCAAGAAAAATAATGCCTTGGGGAGGGGAGGCTGTTTGGAAGACGAGGATTAAAAAAGTGGCAGTCTGAGTGCTCCTTCTTTGGTTTCCTGGCAGTTCAGCTCTCGGCACGCAGGAGCGGCTTGATCAAGGTGGGCCACCAGCTGTGCCGGACTGCCCTGAGCGAGGAGTTGGCAGCACCAGATGGACTCTTGGCAGTGAGGGCAGGACCATGATCTGCCAGCTGCTGAGAAATGTCAGGTGCCCGTCTCGATGCATGGGCACAGAGCATGATATTATGCATGATGGCTCATGAGATGGCGCACGAATGTGGTCGCATGGACATGGCACACGGTCAGTGGATGGAGCAGGACGCGCACACAGATGTCTGGGCAAGGTGCAGGAGGGCGGGGACCGTCGGGAGGGCTTCCACACATCCCTTGGAGGACCACAGGTATTGCTTTCATATGGAGACGGGGCCATAGTCACGGCACCACAGCGGAACCCTTGCTTCCACCCCAAAAGGCCAGAACAGCAAGGTTCCTTCCCGAACGGAAGGGAACAGCCCGGTGCCTCTTCCCCTGGATTTCCAGGGCCGGTCAGGGCCTCCGGGAACCCAGGCGGTTGGGCCACCAACGGATCGTGCCAACTTCTGAAAGCCTGAGATCGGGGCTGGGAGACGGGCAGTGACCCTGAATCTGACCGTGAACCTCGATGAGTGATCTCGAGAGACTCATTTCCTTCTTGGTCTCAGTTTCCTCATCTACACAATGGAGAGCCAAGAGCTTCCACGGAAGGAGGGGGGAGGCAGGGGAGGGGGAGGGGAGGTGTGTGGTTATGAAGATGACATACATGGAGGCTGTTTAGTATCGTTATTACCAAGTCGAGATTTTTGATTTTATGGGGGATCTGAGGCACAAAGAGGCTAATGGACTTGAACATCTAGAGATGAATCAGACACCTGCAGAAAACTTTTTCTAAAACAATAAGGTTAATCTAATACTTGTGGGGGGTGGGAGTGAGGGGAGGGCGGGTCTCAGCCTCGTCTCTGAGGAGGGAGGCGCACGGGACAAAGAAAGCAAGTTAAAAGACCAGGAAGAAAAGAAGCCAAGGACTCTGGGGTTGGGTACTCGGGCTGAGGTCCTCAGAGCAGACTCTACTCCCCACAAAAGGACATAATCTATCTGGTAAGAAGAAAGACAGTAAACTAAGTCCTCATAGAGTAAGAGACCTTCTTGGGCAAGAAACGTCAGAAACCTGCAGCCAGTGGGAGGATTCTAAAGCTTTTCTGGGGCAAAAAGGAGCTGCTTGAGGGCTCCTTCGCTAGCTTCCTGACAATCCGGCCCCATGGGCATGCAGGAGGGGCTTGATGAAGGTGCTTGGTCAGCTGTGCCGGGCCTGCAGCCCTGATGTGGAGGAGTGGCAGGACCAGATGGATTTTGGCAGTGAGGTCATGTCTGGGTCGGGGCCTCAGGGTCCAGCTCTCCCATCCCTATGCCCATCGCATAGAGGCACTTCCGCTCTCCGAATACCCTCAAGAGTCCCTGGCATCTGTCAGGATTCCACTGGCAAAACCTTGTAATAGCCCCCCATTCTTGTAATAGCGATGAGCCCACCGAGGCTCACAGGATGGCCTTACGTCTCTGTCTGGACCTCTTATTAAATAGGTATTTTCAAGGTCATAAACTAGTAGGTTGACTCTACAAACACGTTGCCAAATGTCTGTAGGCTCATTTAGAATGCCTTTGTATAACTATACTGGGAAAGAAAACTCAAATAAAAAAAAAAAACCCACTCCCCGTGGCAGATTCTTTTGCAGCACAAAGAACCATTCCGTCGATAGATTTTTGGTGGAAAAATAACTTGGCTTTTGCAGAGGAGGCTGGCTCAGAGGGAGCCTCTGCATGGGCCCAGGGAGCCCAGAAACAGCACATTGCAAACTACAGTCGGTCACGGCACAGGCTCTATGGCCGAAAGGGTTGTTTCTGGGTCTTGTGACAGCCTCCCCTTCCCCAAACTGTGAGGGTCAAATTCAGGGATGGAGGTGGATGGGGGAGGGGGGCCCTCCTCAGAGCAGAAGCATGTCAGCTTCGCTAGAGGCCAGGGAGGAAGTGCCAGGGTGAGTTGATCAGACATCACTTCTGCTATGCCACCCCCAGAGGCGGCCACGGAGGGCAAAGCCCACCACCCAGGGCACAGCTGTCAACCCAGGGTTGTGTGTGAACAGATGGGTGTGACTGACAGGGTCCCCCTCCCTCCACCCCGCTCCCTGCCACAAAATGGACCCTGGAGCTGCTGGGCAGAAGACATGCCTGAGCGGGCCCTCCCCTGTCACGAAGACCACTTCCCAGTCAGGACAAGGAGGGGACGGGGTCTCCCGAGGTCAGAGCAGATGGGGGGGTATGCCTTCTCCAGGCCACACCCAGACTAGGCCATCCCCATCCCCAAAAGACATGGGCCAGGGTGGGGGGAGGAGAGGGAGGAAGAGACAGAGGAAGAGAAGTGGGGGAGGAGAGGGAGGAGGGGTGAACAGGGGCGGGAGAGAGACAGATTGAGAGAGCAATAAACAGAGAGAAAAGATAGAAAATGGGAGGAAAAGGAGTACAAAGGGGAAAGAGAGAGAGGGAGAGGGAGAGAGACAGAGAGAAAAAAACAGAGAGAGAGGAAGCAAGAGAGGGAGCCAGAGAGAGGCAAAGGGGGAAGGGGACTTGAGAAGGATTCACTCCAGGTTGAGGGCTTAAATGGTTAGGCTTAAATTTTTCAGAACTTAAAACGTTTTCAGGGTGCCTGCCTGACACCTCATAGGAGCCACTCAAATAGCTGATGGAGGGAGGGGTGTATTTCATTGCACTCTCACATGTCCTGTGTGTTATCTTTAAAAATCCCCCCACCCCCTAAGAAATTGGTACTAACTTGATGGGAAACAAATTGTATCTGATTTGTACTAATTCCCGTTTGAATCCTTTGCCCATTTATCTATCCAGGGTCAGTGTTTCTTATTGATTTGCAATTGCTTTTTGTATATTAAGGCCATTGACTTGTCTTATTTACAGTAATCCCCCATTCACTGTGCAATTTACTTTTCCTTCATCATCATCATCACCATCATTATCATCATTACCTACAGAACATCTTAATAGTGTGGCCAAACTTCTTGATTTTTAAAATAATCTCTTCCATTGTTCTAAACTCAAATAAAGAGTTACTTAAAAACGTGGGAAGAAGAGAAGGAGGGGAGAGGGAGAGAAAGAAAGAGGGAAAAAAAGGAACGAGTGTGGAAAGAAAGAGAGCAGAGATAGAAAGATGAGGAGAAAGTAGAAGATAAAGAAAAAAGGGGATGGGGAGGCCTGGCCAGAGTCAGGAGTATAATCAGCCTCCGGATTATAGGCCTCTGCAACTCTGGAGCATGCTTGCTCTTTGACACATGCCTCCCTGCACTCCCAGGAAGAACCTAAGAGTGGACACTTCAGTACTTAAATCGGAAATGGGCCTCACAGCAGACGAAGCCCTCAGTTTGTTCAGGGCCCATTGGAGATCCCTCTGCAGATCTGCTGAGAAGGGAGCCTGAAGGCAGGGCCGCAGAGGCAGCCCCCGACTGGCCACTGTGGGGGAGGCAGGTCCCCAACCCCTGCTTTTAGGCACGATCCGCTGTGATGGGCACAGACAGGGACCCCAAGAAGATTCGCTTCTGTATTAGGGGCGGGTGAGGTCTTTTCACCCGGACCCACAGGCCCACAGCTCGAGGAATGTCCTGCTAAGATTGCTGCCAGGGCCCCAGCAGCCGGCGTGGGCTCCGCCCGTGGGTGCTGTGGTGGAGTTGCCCGACCAAGCATGGCCCTTTAGGTGGCCACGTGTCCTAGGATCCCCAGGAGAAGCGACAGACACACAAGGGGCGTCACCGGGTCTACAGCTCTGAGGGCCTTCGGACAGGGTGGGGTCCGAACCCTCATGCACATCTGCTTCCTGACTGGCTTTCCGGGGCTCCCCACAGAGACAGTGGTTTGGGAGGAGTTCACGGGGCAGGAGGAAGATGAAATGTCCCGGCGGCGGCGGGGCTAGTCTACGGAAAGCAGCGGAGCGAGGGGCCGTGGCTGAGGAGGCAGAAGGCGTGTGGGGGTCCCTTCTCCTTCTTCCTCCACGGTGGACGTCATGCAAAGCCAACCGAAGCTCTTCCCACGGCATGCGATGCCTCCCACGGCCCAGAGCCCACGCTCCCCTTCTCTGCACCATGAGACCACGTCCTCAGACCCAGCGGGGCCCCGGGCCGGGGGAGGGGACCGAAGAGGTGGGTGGAGGCCTCGAGAAGAGACTTACGTGAAGGCAAAGGCCACCAGGGCCCCACTGACCACTATGAAGTCCAGAATGTTCCAGAGGTCGCGGAAGTAGGCACCCTGGTGCAGGACGAGCCCCAGGTCGATCATCTAAGGGGCAGAAGAGACAGCGCTCGGGCCCCTCATCCCACCGTGGGCAGCGGCCCCGCCCTCCCAGGGGCGTGGCCGCCAGCCGGGTCACTTCCTCCTGGAGGGATGGGGCAGAGGCCAGAGGACAGGGGCGAGGAGTGAGAAGCCCCCTCCCCCACCCAATGAGAGCTGGCCCTTCATGAAAGGCAGCATTCACTTGCTGGTTCTTAGGCCCAAACTTCGGGGTCCCGATGAAGCATGGACTCCTCTTTGTTTTACACCCTACATTGGACCGACCACAATCCTTGTGGGTTCTGCCTTCCAAAAATCTGCCTGCGTCTTGTCACCTCAGCTGCTTCCACCCTTACCTGGCCCCCATGATCACTGTCTGGGCCAGCACCATCATCTGTTCCTAGTTCTCTTGACTCCCTCCCATCCTCCCTCCTCTGCTCTGAACCCTCTGTGGTTCCCACCCACCCTATAGGTCCCTCCAAGCCTGTCCTTCCCACAGAGAGCAGAGGGCATCTGTGCGCACCTGAGTCCAGTCACGACCCTCTGCTTTAAACCCCCTATGTCTCCCACTCACGTGGGGTGAACGCCAAAGTCCTCCTGGTGGCCACCAAACCCTGCATGACCCGTCCCTGTCACCTCCCTGCCTTAGTTTTCTCTGCTTGTGCTTCTCGCAGACACATCAGCATTTCTAACGCCGCTCATGCCAGGGTGCTATTCTTGAGGGAGCAGAATCCCTTGGCACTCACCTTGATCACCATCTCAAAGGTAAAGACGCCTGTAAAAACGTAGTCAAAATATCGCAGCACCTGCAGGGGATAAAAGCAAGGGGCCGTGGGTCAGCAAAGGCCCCAAAGAAAAGAGTCTACACCCAGAGGAAGCAACCCAGGTCCCTGTGCAGATGGACAAGGAGTGTATTACACAAGGGCCCCTCCCACTTTGTCAGTGTAGATTTGTATGTTGTGGAAGAAACAATCCAGCAGATGGCAGCAAAGTCCTAACAAAATCACTCTATCAGGCTGGTTTGCTGACCAATGGGAAGGGGACCCCGTTTTAATTTGCCAAGGCCAGGTGGTGTCTGCTTGGGCGAACAATGTCCTGTAGCTGGGGTCCTCTTCAGGCCACATGTCAGATGTCTCTGATGTGACGGTGTTGTGAGGATTGTGACTGTGTAGGCACAGTTAAGTCAGGGGGAACTCCTGTCAGATTCCTGTTGAAGGACTGATAATTACAGAGGACCACCACCAGAGGGCGACAGCGAGCACTGGAGTCGGGTCAACGACCTTCTCTGCTCAGAATCCTGTGGCTCCCACCTCACTCCAGGTAGAAAGTGAAGTCCACCTCATAGCCCCCAAAGCCCTGCATGATCTGCCTAGTCACTCCCCTGCCCTCACCTTCTCTCATTCTCTTCCTTACTTGCGTGCATCCTGCAACCCTGGATGTCCTCACCTCAGGGCCTTTGCATAGGCTGTTCCCTCTGTCTGAAATGCTCTTCCCCATGTCCCAACTGATCCCCTCTCTCTTCTCTGTTGTGGCTTGGTTCATGTATCATTTTCTCAGTACCCCTTCTGACCATCTGTTTAAAATGCCCCTTCCTGGTACCTGTGATGGCCCTTACCTAGTTTCTCCTCCATGCGCTCCCTCCCCCCCTCTGCTTGCCACTTATCACTACGTGACAAACCCCTGGTTTCAGTTATTAATAATTTCACTCTCCACATTCCCCATGTCCATGTTAGCCTCTTGAGGACAGGAATGTTTGTCCCTGTGGCATTTCCAACTCCCAATACGGGGTCAGGCATAAGGTGGGTCCTCAAGAACTGTTTGCTGAATGAAGGTGTGAGTAGCTGTCGCTGCACTGGGTCCTACGGGAGCTGGCCTCTGTGATCTGTGTGGTCACAGTTCCCATTCTCATTATGTGTGGCTTTCAAAGGGCCATCAGGGACCAGTGTGGCCAGGCACTGACTTCCGGGAATGGATGCAGGCACATGGGACTGGAAGGAGCTGGGCAGGCAGAGGGAGATGGTGGAGGGAGAGCATTTCAGGTGCGCCAAGCAGAGGGCATCACATGGCCAGGGGCCTGGCGCTTTGTGAGCTCTGGAAAGGCAGCTCACACTGTCAAGCCTTGATGTTTTACTCTGTGCCTGGCACATAATAGTTGCTCATTAAATGACAACTATGTAAAGCAATGAATGGAAGGAAGGGAGAAAAGAAGGAAAGGAAATGGGGTAAGAGCAGGCCAGACTGATCAGGTGAATCAAATTCTGGAGAGCTGAGGAAGTTGGATAAGAAGAAATCAACAATCCAGGAAGTCAGATTCAACCAGCTACACTAATAAAAGAGTAAGATGCAAATTGACTGTACCTTCGTGATGCCCACCAGCCAATCAGGAGTGAGTATGCAAATTAACTCAACAAAGATGGCAGGTTAATTTGTATACACAGGCGCCAAGAGCCCCCTGCCTCTCTGGGCCTCTGGGCAGCATGGAAAGGCAGAAAGGCGGCTCCGGCCTGAGAGAAGTGGTGCTGGCAGCCAGGAGATGGAAGGCCCATTCTTGCATGAATCTTCATGCATTGGGCCTCTAGTACCTAATATTCAGATCCTTTTGACTTATATAAATGACAACTTTCTATGGCTCAGTCTAATCCCAAAATGTTCTCAGTTTCATTTATCACAGGAGCAATGTAAAGCGAAGTCCCCATGGGATTTCATTCCACACCCAACAGGTCGGCCAAATGAAAGAGCTGCCAGCATCAAGTGTTGACAAGACCATGGAGCAGGAGGACCCCCATCTGCTGCCAGTACAACCATCACAGCATCATCCAGTAACCGTCTGGTCACACCCAGTGAGCCCAACCAGTGCAAATTCTATGGTCCAAATACTCCGTTTCTGGTTTTACACCCTGGGGACAGGCATGCCCAGGTGTGGGGAATGTGGCGATCCTAAAGCGGAGACACTCCAAATGCTCATCAACAGGAAGATGAGAAAGCGAATCATGCCGCACGGCAGAATATCAAAGAGCAATGAAAAAGCGTGACTGCTGCTACCATCTCACAGCAGATGCAGCGCTGGATGACAGAAGCAAGGCACAGAGCAATTCCATCTGTTTGGCGTTGGAGACGGGCAAAAAGGAATCCTAGCATCTCAGGACACGTGTGTGGGTGAGAAGCGAAGACACTCGCCTTCCAGAAGTGGGCTCATGGTTACTGCCAGGGCAGGGCTTTTCAAGTTCGACACTGCCGACACCTGGGCTGGGATCATTCACTAGGGAGCTGCCCTGGGAGCTGAGGGCAACGAGCAATGATGATGATTGCCCACCTTCTACATGTCAGTGGCACCCCCAACACGCCCCAAGTCATGGGAATCAAACATGTCTCCGCCCGGTGTCCCTGATTATGACTCCCCCTTCAGAGGGAAGAAGAAGGGTGATCGAGTTGGCCCCAGAAGTTAGGGGTGGTTCCGTTCTACTTCCTGCCCTGGATGGTGGTTACATGAGTGTGGTGCACTTTAAAGTCCTTGCTGAATGGACCCCACATGTTGTATGCACTTTTCTGAGGCTTGTTCTAGTTGGGCTAATAGGAAGAACTCTGGGAGGGGTCCCTGGGCATCAGATGGCACCGTGTTCTTGATGAGGGGAGGAGGGCTTTGAGGGGGGAAGTTTCAACTGTGAGATGGAGTGGGGAACAAACACTTTGCAACCCCCTGGGTTCCCACAGCGCAGGGAGCTGCGGCCCCCCTCCAGGCCCCTTCTTCTGCCTGCAGGAGAGTACCTTCTCTGGTCTCCTGGAGTAGGCAGGGCCTTTGCTGAGCCTTCTGAGTCCCCTCCTGTGGCCTGGGCCCCAGGCCCCGGGGGAGCGGGGCAGATAACTGAGTGTGGCCTCAGCCCTGCCCTGGAGCTGGTTTCCTCCGGGAGCGCGTTCTAATTATTTCCTCCCATTTTGCTCCCCCACCCCGGCCCCTGCAGGAGGGACCCCAGGAGGCCTGCCCTGCCTGCAAAGGAAGGGAAAGTGCAAGGTAAGCTGCCAACAGGAGGCCTTGATTTATGGGGCCTTCCAGCTCGCCAGGCTCCTGACCAACTTAGTGAGGATGGCAGGGCCGTACTCCCCATGGGAAACGTGCCTCTGGTGCTGGGCAGGGGGTGCCATGGGACAGGACTGGGGAAGGAGGCAGCCCTGCCAGCCCCGCCTCTGCGGCATCCTTGCCTGCCTCTACCTCAGTTTCCCCTCTCCACCACTTGGCACACACTCATTCCTAACTGGCAGGCTGCCAGGAGGGCCAGACGCAGAGTAGGTGCTCAATGAATGGAGATGGGTGAAAAAACAAACAGCAATTTGGCGCCTAGGGGAAGTCAAGTTGGAATTCTGCTCAGTGACCCTGGACCAGTCACTTTACCTCACTGAGCACCAGTTTCCCCCACTGTCTATTCAGAGTGGATATTGGGAGCGCCTGCATGTCAAACGCCCTGAACACAGCAAGTGCTCAGTTAATAGGGGCTGTTCCCAGACTTTTAGTTCTCCAAAAAGGCTAAAAGTTGCCCTAGCCAGTTTGGCTCAGTGGACAGAGTGTTGGCCTGCAGAGTAAAGGGTCCTGGGTTCGATTCTGGTCAAGGACATGTACTTGGTTGCAGGCTCCTCTCTGGCCCGGGCCCTGGTCAGGGCTCATGCAGGAGGCAACCAATCAATGTGTTTCTCTCACGTCGATGTTTCTCTCTGTCTTTCCCTCTCTAAAACCAATGGAAAAATATTCTTGGGTGAGGATTAAAAAACAAAACAACACACACACACACACACACACACACACACACACACACACACGGCTAAATGTTTAGGCTGTGTTTCTGAGTGAAGATAATCCTCTTTCAAAACTTTGTGTCGAAATGGAAGTCTGCGTGGTGAGACCTGGCTGCCTAGGGGGTTGCCTCTGGAGCACCCCCTGCCGGAGTATGCCCCCCACTTCCACACAGAGAAAGTACAACCCCACATTCTCTCAGCCTCACTCCCGCACCAGGGACTCTAGCCATTTCAGCCCCAGCCCCTCTGGGCCGTGGCTTCTTCACCAGGTGCAGGGAGACACTGCCTCCTCGAGGATCCTGCTCGCCCGAGCATCCCCCGAGACCCGGAGCGTCCCCTCCTGAGCAGCATGCCTTCCATTCGGCTGAGAGCTTTTGGGTGCAGGAGAAAGGAGGAGGAGCTCGGCCGGGAAGGGGACGCAGGGTAGGACTCACGTTGTTCCGAGGCGCGTTGGGCTGCACGGGGTCCTCCGCCGCCAGGGCAATGCTGCTCATGGCGATGACCATGAGGATGCACATCTCAAAGTAGCGCAGGTTCAGAATGTAATGGCACAGGCGGCGCAGGCTGTGGAGAACAGATGGGCATGCAGAGGTCCACTCAGACCATGAGCTCACAGGCGCTTTCCTTCTGTCATCTCCTTATGTCACCAAACACTACCCGAGGTCGCTCATTCCCGGAGTTCCACAGCCAACATACTATCAAGCTCCTACATCAAGGGGGTGTGCAAATGATCCTAAGACCCCAAGAAGGCAGGGGGGCCCTCAGCTAGGGAGGATCTTCACCTGCCCTGTTTGTAAGTTTTTATGACTCCCAAACAACCCTCTGGGAACAACTGATTCCCAGGCTGGGTCGTCCTTGATTCTGTAGGAGATGAAAAGGTTTTTCATGCATAAAATGTCCTATGGTTAAACAAAGCTGGGGAACTTGGAGTTAAGGAGATTTCTTAAAAAAAAAAAAAAGAGTCAAGTGGCTGCAGGCAAGTTACTCCGGCCCTCATCTGTGAAGTGGCCATAACCATTGGGCCCAACTCCCAAGAAGGTGAGGATCAAAGAGTTAGTGGTAGGGGCTCCAAAATATTAACTTACTTAATTTATGAATCACAAGCCTCATTAGAGCCTTTACTATGCTAATGAAAGGATACTTAGGAACTAAACTTTTTACATGGAGCTAAAAATAATACACATGGGCTCTCCGAGTGGCCACGGGAACAAGTGGTTAAGAACAGGGTGTGGAGTCAGTCTTGTCTGCTCTCCCCCCCCATCCCCCCAGCTACCCCCTGCCCCGTTGCTTCCTGCCTGACTTTGGGCCTCGGTTTCTTCATCTGTCAAACAGGATTAAGTGCAGTACCAACCCCACAGGATTATTAGGAGAATTAAAGTAAAATACAATTGTAAAGCACTCAGAACCATGCCAGGCACAGAGTAAGGGTCCCATAAGTATTTCTCTAGTAAAATAGGTAAATAACAAAGTAAACAAAGTAAATGCACAGGGTCAAGGACTTGGGTTGTAGGCTCCTTTCTGGCCTGGGCCCTGGTCAGGGCTCATGCAGGAGGCAACCAACCGAAGTGTTTCTGAGTGAAAATAATCCTCTTTCAAAATTTCGTGTCAAAATGGAAGTCCCAAAGAGGCAGGTTACGGACGGCAGTCTCCCTGCAACCGCACCCAGCTTTTGTGACGTGAATTTTCTTTGTCTAGAACATGTTGAGGGATCAGAGTTTCAAGAAATACCCTTTGGAAAAAGGTAATCCTAAAATGACGCTGAACCACATGACATACTAGTACATGTGATGGATTTCTCTCCTAAGTCACCTGTCCTCCTTGAAGATGCCTGAGCTGAGGGCCAGGGGGCTCAGGCAGAGAATGCCTGCCCACAATGCCAACTCACGAGGAGCCGGGTTAAGGGTGAGCTGCACAGGGCCATGTCTGAGAGGCACCCCTCTTCACAGACAGAGTAGACTTGGATGTTCACGACAACGATTTCCCACTGATGGCAAGAGTGGGTCTTTTCCAATGAAATTGGTGCTTTATGACAAACTTCTATCTTGTCACTCAAGAAAAGGGTGCCATTTACAAATGTGCTCAGTGTTCCCTTACGGTCTGGGAGGTCCCTCTCCCCCTCACCCCGTCGGGTCTGCTCTCAGGCCCGACTTGCACGGTCCCAGCTGCAGGTCATACTCACGGGTTGGTTGTGGAGAGGATAAACATGGAGCTGTAGGGGGGCATGGGCTTGGGGCCGTCTTCCCCAGGGTCTTCCTCCTCCTCCTTCTTCTCTTCCTCCTTTTTTGGCAGTGGGTCTGGGTTGGCGTTTTTGTTCACTGTTGGGACAAGATCCAACACAGGGCTCCTGCTACAGTTTCCCACCAGCCTCTGGGCTCCTGCTCACTCCCCAGAGTAGGCAGTAAGCTGCTGACACTGATACTATGTGCCAGGCACATTATGTCGTTTGATCCTCACATAACCCTATGAGATTGGACTTTATGATCCCCATTTCACAGATGAGAAAACGGAGGCACAGAGAGATAAAGGGACTTGCCTAAGGTCACACAGATGGGACTTGGCAGAGCTGGGATTTGAACCTGGGCAGCCTGGCCCCAGAGCATCTGCTCTCAACTACTCTACAGCCTTGAGTCTGCTGGGACCCTCACAGGATATATATTTTTTAAAAATATATTTTTATTGATTTTTTTTATAGAGCGGGAGGGAGAGGGATAGAGAGTTAGAAACATCCATCAGCTGCCTCCTGCACATCTCCTAGTAGGGATGTGCCCACAACCAAGGTACATGCCCTTGACCGGAATCGAACCTGGGACCCTTCAGTCCACAGGCCGATACTCTATCCACTGAGCCAAAGCGGTTAGGGCCCTCACAGGATATGAACACAGACCTGTCCCCATCTCATGATGATCTTCATAAAGTCATTTGAAGGCAGGCAGGGTAGGTCCAAATATCCCCACTTTACAAGTGGGGATACTGAGCTCACCCATCATCAAAATACAGGGTTCCTGCCTATTAACACACGTCTCTTGACCAGGGCCAGGCGCCACCAACCCTCCCAACACTGATTCTGTGGTTTCACCTCTCTGAGCCTCTAGCTCGTTAATAATTTTTAAAATATTGATTTTATGTTGAAATGGTAACATTTTGGACATAATCAACATTTTGGGTTAAATATAACTTATTAGTTTATTTTACCTACTTGTATTTCCTTTATATTTTTCATTCATTTCCTTCCTTCCTTCTTTCCTTACCTCCCTCTCTCTGTCCCTCCTCTTTCCCTCCTTTCCTCCTATCTTTTATTTTTTTAAAATATATTTTATTGATTTTTTTACAGAGAGGAAGGGAGAAGGATAGAACGTTAGGAACATCGAAGAGAGGGAAACATCGATCAGCTGCCTCCTGCATGCTTCTCTTTCAGGTACATGCCCTTGGCCGGAATTGAACCTGGGACACTTCAGTCCGCAGGCCGACGCTCTATCCACTGAGCCAAACCGGTTTCAGCCTTTCTGTCTTTTAATATGGCTACCAGAAAGTTTAAAATTATATGTGGCCTGGCTGGTGTGGCTCAGTGGTTGACCATTGACCCATGAACCAGGAGATCACGGTTCGATTCCCGGTCAGGGCACATGCAGGGCTCGATCCACAGTAGTGCAGGAGGCAGCCGATCAATGATTCTCTTTCATCATTGATGTTTGTCTCTCTCTCTCCCCATCTCCCTTCCTCTTGGAAATCAATACAAATATATTTAAACAAATAAAATTACGTATGTGGTCTATATCACATTTCTTTAGGGTAGCACTGGCTTAGAGAATCATATAACTTTTCCAAATGTCCATCAGAAGAATCCATTGCTGCTCAAATACAGTGGCTTCCTGGCTCTCTTCTGGGGATTCGGGATGCAGGAAATATCATTAACATGAGCATGTACAGGCCAGCCACTCTATCCTTATTATCTCATTGAATGCTCCCAGCAGCCCTGTGGGGCAGAAACTACATAGATACCCATTTTCCAGAGGAAGAAACTGAGGCCAGGGAGGTGGGGTCATGGTCTAGGGTCACAGAGCTGAGCTTCTAGGGACTGAGCCCAGGGATTCTGGTCCCCACCAGTGCCTTTGGAGGGTGGAGCCTCACCTTGGACGACGGTGTGGTTGAGGGGCGGGCAGGCGGGAGGGATGTCCACCGCGGTGTGGTCGGGTTTCCTGGCAGTCTTAGCTGAGTTGGTCTGGGTGCTGCTGGGGTTGGTGACAATAAGGCTGTTCTCGGGGGTCTTGGGGGGGCCGGGGTTGGATGGGTTCCCCGGATTGTTGGGCATCTGGCGACCGGCGGCGCTCTGGGGATTGGTGGCCGTGGCGGACGGGGCCGCTGTCGGGCCGGGGTTGGTGCTGTTCCCCATCTTGGCTGGGCTCTGGGGCAGGCCGCCGTGGCCGAGGCTGTCGTGGGGGCTGGCTGACTCGGCGGTGGCCAGCTTGTTGTTCTTCATGTTGTCGATGTCCTCGGCCGGCGGCGGGTCTTTGCGGCCCAGGTCCTGCTGGATCGGCCGGGTGGTAGACAGGTTGGGGCCCGCCACGGGGACCCCGGAGCCCTGGGTGTCTCTGTGGAAGGCAGGCCAACGAGAAAGAACCCGTGACTGACTTAGAATAACAGAGAACGTTTCTGGATCCTGCCTAAGACACCATCACTCAAGGGTACGACCCGGGCATCGAGAGGCGATGCCGAAGCTCTCCAGCGCCTGGCACCGAGGTTCTTGGTCTCCATGTAAGTGCAATGGCCCGCCTTCCAACGAGCTGCTTCTCCCGCCAGAACCGCTGTTTCCCGGGGATGAGATGTCAGAAGGAAACAACGTTCTGCCAGAGCTTGCACCACCCAACCCGAAACCTCCAGACCTGCCTTCATGCCATTAGCTCCCAGGCCGGACCGGGGACACCATCCCTTTCGGGGTGGGGTTGACTCATGGCCTTAAATGCCTGAGTATGTCTGTCCCCTCCCAGTATTCCATTTGGGAGGAGCAGGCAGTGTACACACGGACACATATTACAGAATAACGATAGCAGTGATAACAGCAGACACTCCAGGAACACAGACTTGTAGTAACCCGACATCCTCAGACCTCAGAGGGACAATCACTGGCACTATTTTACAGACGAGAAAACGGAAGCTCAGAGAGGTTAAGTTTCTTGCCCAAGGCAGCAGAGCTGGGGAATGAATGGGATGACTTCTCACATGGATACCGGGGTGGTGGGCAGAACACCCGAGGCAGAGGGAACAGCCGTGCAGATGCCCTGGGAAGGTTCAGGGGGCTGGTGTGGAGAGCGGGGGAATGGGTGAGCTCCAGGCAAATGTCTGGCGACTTCCTGTCAAATGATAAATGAGTGTCCCCCTTTCTCAAAGGAGGACACTGAGGCCCAGAGGTCCTCCAGGTCCAAACCTCCTTCCAGTCTGTGTCCCCCACCTGCACACTCACCCCCATCCTGGCAAAGGCCTCGGGGAGGGCAGCTCAGGTCAGGGGCCCATCTGCTGCCTCCCGGGCCCCAGACCCGCCCATAGCATGTCTATCATCGCTGGCTCCTGCTCTGCGCACCGGCCCCTGGGTCCAGGGGGATCTGGTTGCCAGCCACCTCCCTGAGGTCTTGGCTCCTGAGTGTGACTTGCATGCCTTCATACACCTCTTCTGAACCCCTGATCCTCAGATAAGGATCCTCATCGCTCCCCAATCCCTGGGCACTGGCCCTGGCCATGTCTGTTTCCCCAGAAACAAGGGATTTCTGTTGCTTATAATCTCAGTGACTCCTCTCTCCAGAGGGCTCTGCAGTCCAAGACTTCACTCTCTGGCTCTTCTGATTTTATTTTAAACTGGAGGCCCGGGTGCATGGATTTGTGCACGGGTGGGGTCCCTAAGCCTGGCTGGTGATCAGGGCCAGGCTGACTTGGACCTGCCGCCCGGCAGGGACTGGGGAGAAAGAGGGAGGGAGGGACATGGCAAGGGAGGTTGGCTGTTGGTCCCCAAGGAGGGAGCTGTGTCTGCTGCCACCCACCCCAGGTTCCTGTCCCAGCCCAGGACCCAAAGGCCCCAGCGGGGTCGGGAGAGGAGGCCACAGTGGCCAGGCCAGGTGCAGAAGGAACGAATGCTGGATGCCAATCGGCACCCCGCCACTGCGTGGTTCCCCATCTCCCCTTCCCGCTCAGAGCAACTGGTCAACCAGTCGTTCCGTGGTAACGGTCCCTTAGGGATATATATATATATACACACACATACATACATACATATACACATACATTATCGATTCCAGAGAGAGGCAGGGAGAGAGAAACATTGACATGAGAGAGAAACATGGACCAGTTGCTCTCACACACGTCCCGAATGAGGACTGAACCTATAGCCCAGGCATGTGCCCTGACCGGGAATCAAACCTGCCACCCTCTGGTCTGTGGTTCGATGCTCCAACCGAGCCACACTGGCTTCTCTGGCTTTTCTTAGAGGCAACCCTTGATTCTGCAACCTATGCCTTCCACATGTCCTCATCTCAGCTCACACTTAGTGAGTCCTTGCTGTGTGCCAGATTTTACACATCATCAGCCCATCTAATCCTTACACTAGCCCTGGGGAGTGGGCAGTACTATTATTTCTGTCATGCAGATGACCAAGGCCCAGAGATGCAAGGGCCTTGCCCAAGGCCACACAGACAGTTGGTGGCAAAGCAGCTTGGAGCCCAGACAACATGGCTCCCGTGTCCATACTCCTGACGCCCACCTGGCACTGTACGCCTCTTACAGTCTGAGGGCTCCCCGAGGCTTAGCCCACAGCTGGCGGGTATGGGAATCCTCGCGCTCACCGCAATGGCCCAGAGTGTGGGCCAATCTCTGTTCTATCCCCACTCATTCACTTCTTGAACAATCTTGTCAGGCTGGAATCATGACTGCGCCCATTATACAGATGAGGAAACAGAGGCATACTAGAACATGGTTCTGTCAGGCTGTTGCCATCACATTCACTCACTCAAGAGACCAGAGGGGGCAAAAGACAGCACTCGGTTGCCCCGTTCACTTAATGCCAGATTCGATGCAGACAAAGGAACTGAAGCCCCCGGGACAGCACAGGCCCCGCTGCCCAGGCCCACGCCAGAAGCCCGAATGGACCCAACACTTAAAAATAAAAGCAGCTGGCTTCCTGGGGGGTCTCCCACTGGCTAAGCCGCCGGCACCATCTTCCTCGTTTTGTTTTTGTGTTTTTACTTGCAAAGGGCCTTGGTGGTGCTCTGTAGGCAGAGGAGAGACAAGGTGTTTTATTTTTAGATTTGTCTTTCTGAGGGCACACAGGAAGAAGGCAGGCCCAGGAGAATTTCTCGCTTCTCCGGCACGTGAGCAGGTCATGAATTGACACCTTAGGAGACAGACCGACCCGGTTTAAGTCTCAGCGATGCCGCCTACCAGCTGCATGCCCCCCTGCAGTTTGATTAGCCTCTCTCAGCCTCAGGTCCCTCACTTTTGAACTGGGAATAGTGGTCGCAGGACCTTCCCTATAACCTGGAGATGAAAGCAAAGGTCCTGGTGCTGATTTGCTGTGTAACCAGGGGTGAGTTGGCCTGTTTCTCACCCATAACATGGGCTCGGGAAATGCACTGAATTACTGTGAGGAACAAATGTGAGCGAGCTAAGGGCATTCAGTGGAACTTGCCCCGATGGGTGTAGAACTTGTGTGGGACCAGTGACCCTTTATTTCTGCCAATGTCTCCCCCTTTAGACTAAGGAAGAATGTCTACGCTGTGCCTGTCTCAACATTATATTTTGGAAGTAGACAACTTGTTTTCTAGTTTCCGGGTTCACAAATGGAGGGGAATTTTGCTCTAAGTGGGTCATATTCAAAGCCTCACTCATTCCCGGCTTAGATGATTATATTTGGAATTTTCAAGCTGATGCTGTAATAGATTAAGATTTTTGGGGCCCTGACCAGTCTGGATCAGTGGATAGAGCATCAGCCTGCGGACTGAAGGATCCCAGGTTCAATTCTGGTCAAGGGCATGTACTTTGGTTGTGGGCACATCCCCAGTAGGGGGTATGCAGAAGGCAGCTAATTATGTTTCTCTCTATCCCTCTCCCTTCCTCTCTATTATATATATATATATATATATATATATATATATAAAAGACTTTTGGGGATCCTGGGATGGGGAGAATGGATTGGTGTGAAGTTAGAGGTTGGGCTACAGTGGGTTGAATGGGGAAAAGAGTGACCAATGAACACATATGCATAACCCATGGATACAGATAATAGGGTGTTGAAGGCCTAGAGAGGGGTGGGGATGGGGAATTGGGTGAAGGGGAACCAAAAGGAAGAACATGGGAGACATGCATAATACTGTCAATGATAAAATAAAATAAACAATGACAAGAACTTATGTCTATCTGGAATCTGAGAATGTGACTTTAATTGGAAAAAAAGGTCTTTGCAGATGTAAATAAGTTAGGATCATGAGATGAGATTGTCCTAGATTAGGGTGGGCCCTAAATCCAATGACAAATGTCCTTAGAAGGGGAGAAGGCATGCAGAGAAGGCCTGTGAAGATGGGGCAGGGATCGGAGGGTTATGTCTACAGCCAAGGCATGCAGGACCCCAGGACTGCCAGCAGCCCCGGAAACAAACCCTGCATCTGGATGTGGTGTCAGTTGTAATGTGCGGGTTAAATGAAATAAATTTGAAACTACTATTTCTTCAACATCTTGCACAGCCCACAAATGGGTTTCTAATTCCAACCCACTGCTGGTGCTTTTGTAGAAGCTGTCCATGAAAACCTGGCTGGGAATATTCACACACACACACACACACACACACACACACAGTAGTGGCCCAGTGCATGAATTCATGCACACTGGAAGGAGATTAATTAGAAGAAATATTTTAATATTGCTATACACCCTTTCTCTATAATCGAAGTGTCAACCAAATTCATGACTGACAATGACCGATCAAAACACACGCATATGATTGGCACCAGCTAGAGCTTTATACCTATTGTGCATGCATGAATCAACTTAGCCTTTTATAGATATAGTATAAACTTGCTTAATTAGACCTGCTTTCTGATGAAGCTAAACTTTTTCCGGCCCAGTTAAGCATCCCAACTTCTCTTTCAGGTAATTGTCAGCAACACAACAGTAAATATCAACATGAAGCAGATTATTATTATAGATCACACAGGGAGAACAAAGAGTAAAATATTTAACTGTAGTAGTGTTTGACTATATTCTGTGCGGTGAGAAAATCTGAAGTCATTTTCAAGGTCCACCATTTCTTACTTCTTTTCAATTGGGTCAAGTTTCTAAACTTTCTAAATATCCATTTTCTGGCTAATGGATTCCACCGAGTTTCCTATCTACCTACTCCAGGACTTCTTTGAGGATCAAAAAAGATGAGGCATGGGAAAATGCTTCATAGACATTTGGTTACAATGTAAAATGTTTCCACCTGGCTATAAAGCAAACTGTGTTCCTGGGCTGAAGAAACTGCAAGGAGGCTAGTCATTGCTAGGGAGAGAAAGCCAGGTGTTGCTATGTGATGTCATTACCTGGATGGACACTTAGCATATTAGCCGTATGTATGTATATATATATGTATGTTAAAATAGATATCCCTATGAAAAAGCAGGCTGAGCTAAAGTAGCCTTTCAAAGAGAAGCTTTGGCCACTACCCAGTGAAGCTGTCCTAAATAACACAGCAGGTAGAGGGACAGCCTCATGCACGGGACCACGAGTTTCCATTCGGATGGAAAGGGGACCGGCAGGCTTTGCTGTCTTGTTTTTGCTGCCTCTGTTGGCTCTGTGTGTCATGGAATTTTAACAAGCTCAGCTGGCAGTGGCCTGGTATCAGCCTCCAAGAGGCTTCATTTCTGAATGTCTCCAAGGAGAACCTAAAAGGACTAGAAAACTCTGAAGTCAGGGCCCTTCCCTGTCCCCTCTTGGGGATTTGCCATCATCTGCCCTGAACAGGCAGCTGATTGCATAATGCCTGTCCTGCACCGCATCCCTTTGCCAGCGAATCACTTCGCATTCCTCTGCCGAGGGCTATGGGCACCATGCCTGGGGCATGCTCAGGCCCCAGACCTAGAGGTTGGTACTGCTTCCTTGTGCCCCCACTCTCTTAAGGATCTACGTGCATTAACTTACTTAATCCTCACAACCACCACCATTGGAAGTGGTATCAGGATCAGGCCCATTTTAGAGATGAGGAAACTGAGGCCTAGAGAGGCAAAGGTATTTGCCCAGTATCATCCAGCTGGGAAAGGGTTGATCTGGGCTCTATTCCTAGAGATTTTAAGGTATAATGCTACTCAGTGAAGAAAATGGGGGCAATAGATAACGTGGGGCTCATGGAATGGGGTTGCTAAAGGGGATGGTTAGGGCCCAGCGGGGGTGCTGTAAGAATCAGGGCATTAGAGGATGAAGTACCCGTGACTTTCCCATGCAGGATGAGCTGTGAGGCTCAGAGGTCCAGTATCTCACTTCTTGCTCCTTTTGGACAAGGGGTCATCACAGTGATGAGAGCAGGTGGAACTGAGAGGCAAAGAGCTGAGATGTTAATTTAGGGGGTGGGAGGGCGCAGGTCTTGGCAGAGTCCCCTGTGCTCAGTCAGATCTAGCAGAATCTCCCCACTACTGGGGCGGGAGGTAGTGATGGATGATCTGTGATCCAGGCTTTTCCCAGAGTCAGGGTAAGCTCCATCCTCACTTTGGTCACCTCTGTGTGCCACTGGCTCAGCTGGCCGGTGTGGGGAACCTGCGGCTGTCAACGATTGAATGATGTGAAGTAGGATGTGCTCCCACACACTTTTCACTGGGGCGAACCAGTGAAAGCTTCAGGGAAGGGGGGCCTTTAAAGCTGGGGAAACTGGAGAGGAAGTGAAGTAGAAATGGGGGAAAGGGGAAACAGAGAGAACAGAAAGAAAAAAATCATATATATATATATATATATATATATATATATATAGTCAGTATTCCGGAGAATGAAAAACACAGTGTCTGGGAGAAGGCCCAAGAAACAAGAGGAAAAATGCAGGAGGCAAACCTCTTAGGTAGGGCCACTGGCTTCGCAGGAATATGGAACCCAAACATCTTATTGTATTCTATTCTTGAATAAAGTTTTAACTTTGTCATTCTTATTTTTCTTAAAGCAGATGAATGGCTCAATCTCTCTAAAAGTGCCTGGATCTTCGTAACCTTTTATTTCCCACAGGCATTAGAACCTTTTTACCAGCCGAATGGAAAACGCCTCTCGTGGCCAGGGCGTCTGCCACCTCTACTGCTGAGGCAGCGAGCAGTGTCCTGTGAGTGAGGAGCTGAGCCCAGCTGAGCATTTGTGTGTGGGGGTGGGGAGGCACTTTCTTCCTCTGGAGAGGAGGGGATAGGGGGCAGCGGTGGAATTCTGAAAGGCTGGGCTATCATACTTCTGCTGCTGGCTGGTTGCCCTAAGGCAGTGGTCGGCAAACTGCAGCTCAAGAGCCGCAACCGCTCTGTTGACTAATGAGTTTGCCCACCTCTGGGATAGGGGCTTAATCACAAGGAACAACAGCAGCCTGTAATTATTGGAATCGAGAATCTAGGTCAGTGGTCGGCAAACTCATTAGTCAACAGGGCTGCAGTTTGCCGACCACTGCCCTAAGAGAAGCAACTTTTCTCTCTGGGTCTGTTTCCCCATCTGCAAAAAGAGTCTGAAAAATCTTAAGACTATGGACGTAAAGTGTTTTTGTTTGTTAATCATTACCTGAGGATATTTTCCAATCCTTTTTTTTTTTTTTTAAGAGAGAGAGTGAAAAGGAGGCGGGGGAGAAAGAGAGGGAAACATCTCTACAAGAGAGGCACATGGATTGATTGCCTCCCCCACGAGCCTGGACTGGGGCTGGGGATTGAGCCTGAAACTGAGGTATGTGCCCTTGACCGGAATCGAACCCAAGACCCTTCAGTTTGAGAGCCCATTGAGCCAAACCGGCTAGGGCTAAAGTTGTTTTATAATGTCTGTGCGTCTTAATAATAATAGTAATAGCTAAAACTTATTGAATATTTGCTACTACTCGTAAAAAGAACTGGTGTGGTTCAGTGGTTGGAGTGTCAGCCGGAGCACCAAAGGGTCTCAGGTTTGATTCCCCGTCAAGGTTGTGAGCCTGGGTTGCAGGTTCAGTCTGTGGCCCCGTCCGGGTGAGTGTAGCAGGCAACCAATCGATGTCTCTCTCTTGCATTGATGTTTCTCTCCCTTCCCCACCCCATTTTCTCCCTCCCTGCCTCCCTCTTTCTAAAAATCAATGGAAAAAGTATCCTTGGGTTAAGGATTAACAAGAACAAAGTTAACATCTACTGAGTGCTTAAAATATTTATATTAATAATAGTTAACACTTACTGAACACTTACTATGAACCAGGCAGTAGTTGAAGCATTTTACATGCACTAACTCATTTGAACCTTACGACTAGGAGGCAGGTACTGTACTTATCCCCCTTTGCAGATGGGGAAATAGAGACCCAGAGAGAGAAGGTGACACACTGCAAATCACAGCGAGGAAGTGATGGGGCAGGAGAGTGGCCTCCGGCCCAGAGTCCTGGCCCTTTCTGCTATCGGGCTGTGCTGCCATTCTGTCCCTGTCATTCCGCCTCCTTCAATAATGGGAGCAGGTATAATACTAAGGATTTTAACAGTAATATTAATAGTAATAACAATGACAGCAATGCATTGGTCCTTAACTATGCAGTCCTGTGCTAAATACTTTATTCCGCCTAAAATTACTTGAGTGGCCTCCTATTGCCCAGAGAGGACTCAAGGCCCTGCTGACCCACCCACCACTGTTTCTTCAAATTCTTTCTCTCCTCACCCTCCAAATGGCAAACTGCAAACTGGCCTCCTTCTGGTCCTTCGGTTTGGAATGCTTTCCTTCCTTCTCCTGCATGCCCGTCACCTATAATGACCTGACTTACCCACAGCCCCAGCTTAGTCTACAGTAGGTACTTAGTAAACACTGAAGGAAGAATGAATAAACCCGTAAGAGAAAACCTTAAAATCAGCAGGAATGACTTGGAACAAGTCCAGGGGGCTGTGGTGGATACGTGGAGACCTAATGATATACTAATGGGGGGGAGGGGAGGTGGGCTGTGGACATCTAGGAAGTGGGAAGCAGGTACACTAATATCTTACTATGTACAGGGCAGTCCCACCTGGGGAAGCATGAGGCCATCTCCTTCACAACTTTCAGAGGCCCCTCACATGGGTGAAAACGCTGCTCTCAATGACCTGTGCCTTTAGTTCTAGCCGGACTCCGTTTTCTATATGAGCACGGAGTACTTTTGCGTGTGTTACACATCGCATTTTCCCTGAATGCAGCTATTGGACACATTAGGGAAGGCTAGACTCTACGGAGCTTCACTCTGAGCTGCCAACCGTAGCAGACACTGGCTCGGAGGCCCCCGTTTGGAACACTCCCACACCGATGGCAACACCCTGTGCTAAGTAAGTTGTCCGTACCGCCCAGTCGGCCAGGATTTGTGCCCGTAACATTCCTGGTGACTTTGCACAGTTGCCTGCCTCAGAGTCACGTCACTCTGTCCTCTGGACCTGCGGTCGCCAGCCAACTGGTGGTCCGCGGACAGGGGTGGCCCGTGAGGTCCGAAAGGTTGGCCACCACTGCTCTAGACTCTCTTACTTCAAGTGTGGTCCCCGGGCCTGGGAGCTCTTTGGAAATGCAGACTTCCAGGTTGCACCTGAAGCCTACCGAATTAGGACCTGCGTTTTAGCAAGAGCCTCGGGGATGCGTGCATACACCCAATGTAAAGAGGTGTTGGCCTGCTGTCTACGTCTTGTAACAGACCTGCTTCCACACAACTTTAAAAAATCAATGCAATGCCGGAATGGTGACATGAAAAAAGATTTACAGGGCATTAATTAATAAAAGAACAATGTCTGTTTCAACATGCAAGCTGTTGGGCTGCTAGGTGTAGAATTCCTACAGGACCTTCTAAGGAGTGTTACAAAACACTGTTAATGAAAAAGAGGTTGCCGTTTCTCACTGGGTCAAGTGCTGGCCTGGAAGTTGTTTTCTAAAGCCTTGAGCTCTACTCCCCCTTCAGTGATAAGGGCTCAGAGTGGCTTTTCAAATCCCCCCAGGAATAGCGCCAGGCAAAAAGGCGGCTGGCTCAGTAACAGCTAAAATGGACCAAGCACGGCACCAGCTGCACGTTCAGCCCTGTGCATGCACCGCATTTGATTTCAGCAGCGACCCACTGTGCCGCTGTAGATCTCACTGTGCCATTTTACAGATTGGGAAAACCGAGGCCCTGAGTGGTGAAATCACTTATCCAAGGTCACACAGCAAGCACATGGAAGAGCCCTATCATGGAGGGGGAGTTTTGGGGTTTCCTTGAGACGCCTGCTGGCATGATGATCTGCCTGCAGCCTCTGGCATCAGATGGCCTGGGTTCAAGGCCACTGATCAGATGTGTGACCTTGGGCAAGTCGCTCCACCTCTGTTCCCCCCACTGTGAGTTGGGGTGATGACAGAGGGATCGGTCTCAGGGGATGGCTGAGAAGACTGAGCTGCTCAGGAGAGTGCCAGGCACACAGCAGACTGTTATTATCACTTCTGCTGTCACCGACCATTTCCGAGGAGGTTCCCACTTACTTCCTCCTCCGGTGTCTGCGCTCCTTGTCCTCCCTCCGCGTGTCCATGTCATACGTGGCCGGAGGGCCATGCCGGTGCCGCCGCCTCCGCTCGCCGCCATCAGGCGCCTCGCCCTCGCCCTCACCGCCCCGGGCGGGCCGGCTGCCCTCCCGGTGCCGGGATCTCCGCTCAGCCTTGTCCTCTGGGGCCTCCTCGCCAGGCCTGCGATGGGCCCGGTGCCTGCGGGGCTCCCCGTCAGCTCCGGTGCGAGGGGACCCGCTGCGGCTCTCTCGGCTGGTCCCCGGCCGGTGCACGTGCCTCCGGTGGGGGTCCCCGGGCTTGGCCCGCTCCGCCTCACCCTCCCAGAACCCCGGCGGCTCCAGGCTGCCCTCCCGGGTGTGGGGGTCCGACTCTCTACCATAAGGACCCTCCCGGCTCAGCTCGGCCTCCTGGCTGCCAGCCCAGGGCCGCCGGGCGTCCAGGCCCATGGAGCCGCTGGGGTCCCGGGCCCGGTCATGGTAGCGCGCCTGTTTCCGAAGGAAGTCCTCGGCCCGCTGCTGGCCTAGGCGCTGGTCTACCGTGGGCTCGGCGGCCCGGCTCTTGTTGGTGTTATTGTTGCGGTTCTCCTGGGGGTCCACCACCAGCGGCCGGTCCAGGTGGGTCTTCATATCGGGCCGCAGGTGCCGGGCAAAGGTCGCTTTCCAGCGCTCGTCGGGGTCCATCTCGTTGTACAGGGCCTCCCGGCTGGCCAGCAGGTTCTGCTTGCGCATCTCGCTCGTCCGCTGCTCCCACACGGACTTGACCGGCTTCTGGTTCTTCTGTTGCTCTTTCCTGCAAGGGAAGGGTGCGTGGATTAGACCCCTGTACCTGCATGGAACATTGGGCTTATGGCGTGCATCTCGGCTCAGGTGGGCATCTCCAGCCCAGGTGGGCATCTTGGCCCAAGTAGATGTCTCAACTGTGTGGAAAATTCAACCTGGCTGGACATCTTGGCTTTACAGGTATCTTGGCCCAGGTGGGGGCATCGCACAGTGGAAATCTCCACCTAGCTGGGCATTCTGGTTGATGAGGGTCTCAGCCCAGGTGGGTGCCCCACAGTCTTCTTTATATTATAGCACATGACTCCCTGGAGGCAGTCTGGATGTTCCAAATATTTTAACCTCTGACACAGCCAGTCATAATGGACACTGGCCTGGAGCAGATCTGGAGGCCCCCGCACTGCCTGCCACCCTTCAGCTCTGGGTCGCAGGAGGTCTAGGAATCCCAAGAGAGCCAGAGTGGGCACTTAGGAGTCCATGGGAAGTGCCTATTTACGCACTGGGGCAAAGCAGCCAGCAGGACAGCTTTATGCAGACGATGGCCTTCCATAGGCTGCCAGAGCATGAATCTTCCGGGCTCCCCATTCCAAGCCACTTCCTTCTACTTTGGGAAAGAAAGTCTCCTTCCCATGGTCCCATGATGCATTGCCCCGTAGTGAGCAGAATCCCCAGAATACCCCACAAAGGCACAATTAAGAATATTGGTGTCAACAAATCTCCCTTTCATCAAGACACCTTCATTCTTACCACCTGTGATCCACCAGTAAACGCTGCCCACTCTCTGTAGTGTCATGGTCTGTCCAGAATTCAGCTTACCCATCGCCTCCTCAGCCGCCACTCTGGTCCAGCCACCAGGATCTCTTGCATGGACCCGTGCAGTCATCTCCATCCTGGTTTCCTGTCCTGCCTTCACCCCGTCTGTCCCCTGACAGCAGCCAGATGGCGCCTGTGAGCTCCTGAATTAGATCCTGTCCTTCTGTCAAGCACTTTCCATGGCTTCCACCTAACTCCCAACAAAAGTTTAAGTCCTCTCCATGGTTCACAGGGGTCTGATGATCTGCCCATCACCTCCTTGCCCTCATCGCCTCACACTCTTCTCCCTTGTGCACACTCCTCTAGTCACTGGTCTCCTAAATACGCCGGACATGTTCCTGCTTCAGAACCTTTGTGTATGCTGTCCCCACTGCCTGGATGCTCTTCCCTCTGATCCCCCATGACTCCTCCCTCCTTTGGCCCTTGTCACCTCCTCTGGGAAGTCTTTCCTGACAACTATATTTAAAAATCCCAACTCTCTCCACTCCTAGCACTAGCTATACAGTTAATACCTTATTAATGCTCTATCTCCTGCAGCTAGAACAGTTCCTGGCACATAGTAAGTAGGTGCTTATCCTATATAATAAAATCCTAATGTGCTAAGTATCTGGTTGTCCGTTCAACCAATCAAAGGGTAATATGCTAATGATATGCTAATGCTGCACAACCATGCTTGCTGTGAGGTGCACTGACCACCAGGGGGCAGACAGTTGACCAGTTGACCAGTCACTATGATGTGCACTGACAACCAGGGACAGATGCTTTGATCCGTTGGTTAGCTTGCTGCTGGGTTCCGGCAGATTGGGACTAGGCGAGATGAATTGGACACACCCTGCAGGCTTCCTGCAGTCCCTCTCCCGCTGGCCAACCTCCTGCGTCCCTCTCCAACCCCGATTGTGCACCAGTGGGGTCCCTCACCTGGCCTGCACCCTCTCACAATCCGGGCTGAGGGACTTCCTCCTCCCCCCAAATACCCAAATTTCGTGCACTGGGCCTCTAGTTAATATATATTGTGCAAAAAAGAGTGGGAAAGCAGAAATACCTCTTCCTAAAGCTCAACCCTGTCAAAGACCAATTCCTGCCCCCAAACCCTTGACTGGGAGGGTGCAGAGGCCGAGGAGCCTGGAGGGCATGCCAGCCAGAGCTGGGGGCACTTACACAGCGATGGACAAGTTGGCTGCGGACAGAGGACTCACTTCTGCCACCTCCTTGGCTTTCTGGAGGGCGAGTTTCTGGTTGGCTGCCTCTTCTTCTTCTTGTTCATCCTGAAAGGCACATGGATCCCTATTTACAAAACATGAACAGGGCCTTGGGGCCTCCTCTCTGACCCTATTGCTAATCACGGGCAACTTTGGAAATATTTACAAACAGGTTTGGCCTTGCTTTCCACCAACCAGAGCCACGGCCTGAGGATCCTGACAATAGGGAACAGATGCCTAGGGCCGGTTAAGTGTACTGCTGACTCCTATAGGTACCCGCCAGATACCCAACCATTATTAACCCTATGTTAGCACACAGCCAGAAGAAAAAGTCTCCCTGCCCTTTTCACAATGGAGATTTTTCTGCACCCTATCTCAAGGAGCTGGAAATTAATGTAAAGATTTCCTCTCACTCTAATTTTTAGATTTTTTAAGCTTTCTGAACTGAGACTGGAAAAACACACTAACAACACTGACTAGTCCCCGTGTGCAGAAAACTCTGGCACCCCAGAGCCCATCGGATATGCTACCAACAGCCTTCGGAGGGAAATCGGAGGAGGAGCTTATATGCTCAATTTATTTGTTCAAAAAGGAGGAGAATGGGGGAAGATTGTTGTTGTTTTTTTAAATCTTCACCCAAGGATATTTTCCATTGGTTTTTAGGGAATGAAAGAGAGAGGGAAAAACAGAGAAATATCGATGTGAGAGAAACACATTGATTAGTTGCCTCTTGTACACGCCCCGACCAGAGCCTGGGCTGGGGAGGAGCGTGCAACCAACCGAGGTTTGTGCCCTTGACCAGACTCAAACCCGGGACCTTTCAATTTTCAGGCCCACGCTCTATCCACTGAGCCAAGCCCGCTAGGCCTGGGGGAATATGCTTTAAAAATACATAAGAAAAATAAGTTTTGAGGACTTAAGTCCATCTTCAGCCCTCATGCAGGGCCTCCCTTGTAAAACAGAAAAGCCAACGAAGAAAAAGCAACAAGAAAGAAGTGGCCAGAGATGAACCCCTCAATAAGAAAAGTCATGTGATCCCTGGGCTGGGATCTCTGGAGCAAGAAGCAACCTTACCACCTCAGGAATGCCAGGTCAGGACACTCTGTCAGGCACAACACAGAGGAGGGACCCAGCCAGACCCCCAACTCTCATAAAGCCTCCTGCCTCCTGGAACCACATGCAGCATTTCTCAGAGCCAGGACCGTGGACCATCAACCTTAGAAACAGTTTCCCAGGCGCCCCAAGAACCTGGACTGGGTCTAGAACCTGCATTCTCAACATGCTCCCAGTATGAAACATGCTCATGTTTAAGCACCAGTGCATGTGGTTATGAGCACAAATGCTAGACCTACTTGGACTCCCATCCCAGTTCCACTACTTACTGCTGTGTGACCTTGGGCAGGTCACTTAACCTCTCTAAGCCTCAGAATCCTCATCTAAGATTTCAGCTCTCTCTTTCTGTACTTGACCTTTTTCCTCGGCACTTAGCACCATCTGACAGTTTTATTTCTCGTCTGCCTCTCTCACTCAAAGATCAGCGCCACGAGGGCAGGGATTTCCGTGTATTTTGTTTATGGCCGTGTCCCTGGTTCCTGGACCAGGCCTTGCTCACAGTAGGTTCTCAATAAATGCTGTAGAATGAGTGACAAAAGCTGTAAAATGGGGATGTAAGAAGGTGCCTCTGGGGTTTCTGTGCGGAGTAAATGAGCTGAAACATATCAGGGGCCTGTGGGGTGCCTGACACACGTTAAATGCTAAGATATGCTTATGGAGTAAATGAAGACTGTGGGTCTGGAGGATAATGTCCACACCTCACAGGTGAGGCACCTGCCTCTCCCATGCCCCCCTGGTGTTCTTTCTCTGCAATGTCTTGGATGAGCTCACGGCTGGATCGGTCCCCAGAGCAGCCGTGCCAGCCGGCTCCATGGTGGCCAGGCCCATGGCCGTGTGTTTCGGGGGGTGGAGACTTCCGTTTCCCCGCCAGTCGGAGCTGGGCCTGGGAAACTCTCTCTCCCTCCTGCCAGGGTCGGCAGATGGAGGGTTGGCAATGTCTGCTCAGTTTGGTTCCGTTTCATGAACACGTCCAGGACGCCTCGAGGCACTGGGGCCACAAAGCTGCAGGGCGCCCTGGGCCTGGCCCTCCTGGGCTGGGAGGAAGACTCTGCACCCGTTCTCTCAATATGACGGGGCTGCTGGCGAGAAGTGAGGGTGGACACTATGGCTCTGAACAAGCCTTTGTTCCTGACTCGCCCCCTCTCAAACTGCCGAAAGGCATCCAGCTCACCTCGTGAGTGCACAGCCATCCCTAGTGGCCCTGCTGTGGGCATTCCTAGGGATGTGAGCAGCGTCACTGTGAGCAACGTTGCTTCCTCTGGCCTGTGTGATGTGGGCCTGAGTCCCTGGGAGTCCAAGGCTGCCCAAAGGGAGCATCTGGCACCAGGTGTGGCCCAGATAATTCATTATCCCTGACCACAATAAACTGGATGGTTCTCACTCCCAATCTCCCAAATTCTCTTTTGATCTCGTATCTTCTGCCCAGTGAGCCTTCTGCCAAAAGCTTCTATAGGGAGCACTTGATTGTACCCAAAAACCGTGCTGAGCACGTGATGCACAGTGTGATGCCAGGAACAGTAGGTGCTATTTTCCTGCCAGCTGGGGCCAGGGACTTCGTCTTTCTGAGCCTCAGTTTCTCCCTTTGCAAAAAGGTGGTAACAATAGTGCCTGGCACCACAACTGTTAGAGAGAGAAACATCGATGCCTACTGGGCATTAAACCTGCAACCTGGGCATGTGCCCTGACTAGGAATCGAACCAGTAACCTGATAGGGCCTGGGACAACGCCCAACCAACCGAGCGACATCATCCAGGGCCAGAATTCTCTACTGTGACCAATCAGCGGTGAGGTCCGGCCAGTTCCCAAGCTCACGGGGATGGACATCAAGCCCTAAGACCCTGTATAGGTTCTTCTCCACCTGGCCCATCCCCCTTTCAAGTCTAGAATGATAATGCCCTCGAGCCTGGGGCTACATCATCCCTTGGAGATCCTTTGATACTGCCCACTGCCTGTCCATGGGTATTCAGTGGAGTCTGCCATCTGTTTCCTGTAACCCAGAGCCTCATACCCTCCCACCTCTTTTGCTGTAGAATCCACTTAACTAAGGGCAGTCTGCTTGAGTTGGGAGGAAGTGCCTTCTCCCTGGCACGGTGTATTTAGGGCAAAAGCTCTGATTATGTCTCCATTCCCACATGCCCAGTAGAGTCCTGATCTGCCATGAACAGGTGGCAACTTTGCCAGAGAAACATTCTCCCACCAACGGCACCTTGGTGAGCTCCTGGGCATTGGCCAAATTATCCACCGCGATGGCCAAGAACACATTCAGGAGGGTGTCTGTGGGCACCAGAGTCAGGGAAAGCAACGCCACTGGGACCTGGGTATCTGGGTCTCCCGGCCCCCTCCCTCGTGCCCCCATCTAGGCGTGTCCCCAGGAGGATACAGTTCCCGAAGAGTGTCAGCACGATGAAGTAGATGGAGAACACCATGCCACCTTGCACGCCGCCCTGAGATTTGATGCCATCGTACATGACCTCGTTCCAGTCCTCGCCTGTCAGGATCTGAAAGGGAGGGAGAAACACACAGCCAACCCCTCTTAGCCACGGGCCCCTTGGAGACGCAGCTGTGGGGCACAAACTTGCCTGTCCCTGCTGCGAAGGGCTCTCAGCCCAGCTTCTAGGAGGAGACCCTAGAGAAGTCAACAACCTCTGTAACTCTGTCTTCCCTGATGTAATAAGGGGGTTTGATAGGAACTGAGCTGTGTCCCCAAAGTTAATACATTGAAGCTCTAAGCCTTCATGAGATGATATTTGGAAAAGGTCGGTAATTAAGGTTAGATGAGGCCATGAAGATGGGGCCCTCATGATGACATTAGTGCCTTTGTAAGAAGAGGACATCGCAGAGCCTGGGCATTCTCTTTCTGTCTCACTAGCTCTCTCCCCACATGTTAGGACACAGAGAGAAGGCCTGCCTGCTGGCCAGGAGAGAGTCCTCACCCGGAACCACCCCTGTGGACACCCTGACCATGACCTTTAGCCTACAGAAGTGTGAGACACACATTTCTGTTGTTTGAGTAACATCTTTCCTGGTCCTCTGGCTGCTGCGCCTGGGCAGGTGGGTGCTGGTGGCCAGAGCAGGCTTCGCCAGGAGGTGCTGGCAACAGAAACGGGGCTACGCTTATGGACTGACTGAGAGCACAGGTATGTGGTGCCCACGGACCTGTTAACACAATGCCACTCTCCCCCTCCATAGTATTTCCAGGAAGATCAAGTAAATGTCAAAGAACCTCAGAAACGCTAATTTGTTCACACAGGGCTTCTCAGCCTCGGCACTGCTGACATTCAGAACCGGGTCATTCTCTGGGCTGGGGTGTTGAGCAGCAGCCTGGGCTCCTCCCGCCAGGTGCCATACCACCCACTCCCCCATTTGGGGTTACAACCCAAACTGTTTCCAGACACTTCCAAGTGGCACGGGGGCCAGAACTGCTCCTGGGCCAGGACCCCTGTGCTGAGGAGCTGTGGGTGGTGGTGACTACTATTGAATCATTAAGGTGAGGGGTCAGAACTCTGCTTCACGAGGGGTCCTCTTTCCAACCCCTATCCCGGGGTTTTATTTAGAAACCATTCCTCCCAGAAGGGGGAGCGAAGCCCCATTTTCCATAACCCTCTGTCCTCCAAAGAGACAGACCCACTGGAAAGGCTCTGAAGTCCTAGTGGGGCCCGTCCCAATCCTCAGATCATGCGCCCACGTGGGCACAGACGCCGGTTTGGGGAGACCGCCCTGGGTCAGCATCTGTGCTCTGGAATAGGGGTGGGGGTGTTTTGCAATTCTGGGAGAGGATGCGTGTAGTAGCTGTGTCTTCTCTGTGTTTTGATGCTTTGCCATCTGGGGCCTTGCTCACCCTGGAGGGAGCCAGGCTGGCTAAATTCTAGAGGCAGCGAACAACTAGCCCCCAAACATACTTTCAAATACAAACCAGGGCCCGCACTTCAACCACCTCCTCCATCCGGCTTTTACACTCAAGGCCAGCATTCCCTGCCCGAATCACTCCAGGGCCAGGTACCAGACAGCTCGTCAGCATCTACCCCCCAGAGCCCGCTGAAATTATTCACACTAGCCAATCCTCAACCTGCGCATCCTCCCCCACTCTTTCTCGGGGAAATCCCAATACACTCTTTCTCGGGGAAATCCCAATAAAGGCTCCTGCCCACGTTCCTCCTCCCTCTGCCTCTGGATCCTAGTGCTTTCTTGTGGCCCTGCATGGTGTGGGGCTGGGTTAGGGTTGTACCTGAAACACCGTCATTATTGCTGCTGGAAAAGTGTCGAAGTTGGTAGGAGGAGTCCCTTCATCGAAATTGAACCTGCAGGGAAAATGCAAACATTTCCTGTTGGCCCTGCCCCAGTTGCTGTGAGGGTGTAGGTTAGCATCTTGTTTCCAGGACAACATCTTCATGTCTCCATCCCCCAGAAGGACATCCGAGTGGTACCCAGGGCTCCGCCTGTCTGGGTGCATGCACAGGGCATCCGGGCCACGAGAAGGGCAGTTGGCATGATGACGATGGGCCTGCATCTCTGGAGGCACCGAGTTTGGCACGTGGGGTCTGAAGGGGTCCCTGGGTCAGGCCCCAGAGAAGCAGAAGTCGGAGAAGTTGCTCAGCACTTACTGGCCACCAAAGAGCTGCATTCCTAAAAGTGCAAAGACGACGATGAACAGGAAAAGGAGGAACAACAGGCTGATGATGGATTTCATGGAGTTGAGGAGAGAGACGACCAGATTCCTGAGAGACGCCCAGTACCTGCCAACAGAGGCCGGGGGTGGGGCTGGGGGTTAGGCTGGGTCTGGTGGTGGCTGCTGAGCCCATCTTCTCAACATGCTGGAGGTGCCCCATCCCTCCTGCCCCCAATGCTCACCCCCCTCAAAGACTTACTTTGTGACTTTGAAAATACGCAGTAACCTGAGGGCTCGTAACACACTGATTCCAAAGGATGTACCAGGTTTTATGACGGCCCAGATGACCTCAAAGATGCTCCCGATGATAACCTAGAACACAGGATCTGCTCTGGTGCCCAGAGTCCTTGCAGACCCAGCCTGGGCCCGAACCTTGCAGGAACCCAACCCAACTCCCACCTTCAAACCCAAGCAGGGTGTGGCGCTCAGACCCCTCTCATCCCTTCTCTCTTTTTATTTTCTAAGAGCTGATGAGAGCACAGAATTCCAGAAACACATAGTTACAGAGCAAGTGCCTGTGTAGCCACCACCCGTGTAAGAAACAGAACATGTCAGCAACCCGGGAGCCTCTGGGGACCCCTCAGACTGAACCACTGTCCTGAATTTTCTAACAACTATTTCCGAGATTTAAAAAAGATTGAGGTGAAATTCACATAACACAAAATTAACCATTTTAAGTGCACAATTCAGTGGCAACATTCATTTGCAATGTACAATCATCATCTCCATCTAGTTCTAGAACATTTCTGTCACCCCCAAAGCAGACCATGTCCCTATGGGCAGTCACTCTCCATCTCCTCCCCCAGCCGCCAGCGGCCACTGATCTGCTTCCTGTCTGTGGATTTGCTTCTCTTCTGCACATTTCATGTAGATGGAAGGATGCCATACATGACCTTTGATGACCAGCACTTCTTTCACTCTTGGTAATGTTTCTGAGGTCGTGTCTTTTTAAAGTATGCGAGTAGCATCCCTAACCAATACAGCTTAGTTTTGTCCACCTGAACTCTGACGAGCAGAAGGGCACATGTGGTACTGTCTGCTTTTGTCACTGTCTGCCTTCCTTTGTGCAGTATTGTAAAGCTGAAGGTGTAGCTATGGTGGGTGGCCTTTCACTACTGCAGAGAATCCCATGACAGGCTACGTCGCCACTTATCTATGCTCCGGCAGAGATATTTGGGACTACTGTAAGCAAGGCCACTCAGAACATTCTTGGATGTGTCTCCTGGGCATGAGTTGCTCGAGGGTGAATCCCTAGCTCTGACAATCCCTAGCCAGATCACCCCCACTTTCCCAAGAGGGTCCACACACTGCCTCTGCCACAGGCACTGGTTGACAGTCCTGGGTACCTACATCCAATGTTTGAGATAGTCCTCATGTTCCTATTGCGTTCAGCTGAGCCTCTCCTACCCTGGGTGACCCTGCTCTCCCTTCCGGTGTCCCCAACTATCAGCATCATTCTGGGTAAGAGTTGCAGAAATAAATTCCACAGAAACCAGGATACTTACCCCACAGTCAAAGCAGTTGAAGGAAGAGTGGAAATAAGGCCGTGTTCCAAGCCCATACATTTTTATAAACATTTCGGACATAAAGAGTCCTAAGAAAATGAATTCTGCATAGTCTACAAGGGCGAGGGGGGAAACAGAGAGAAGTTAGTGTTGTTGAGGGGGTTACAAAGTCTGACTTTCCTGTTAATCCCAATCCTGTCCCTTCCCTGGCCTGGCTGAAAGGGAGAGAGAAGATGGTCTTTTCTTTTTAAAATATATCTCTATTGATTTCAGAGAGAAAGGGAGAGGGAGAGAGAGATAGAAACACTATTGATGAGCAAGAATCATTGATGGGCTGCCTCCTGCATACCCCCTACTGGAGATCGAGCCTGCAACCTGGGCATATGCCCTTGGCCAGGATCGAACCTGGGACCCTTCAGTCAGCAGGCTGATGCTCTATCCACTGACCCAAACTGGCCAGGGAGAGAGGATGGTCTTTAGTGGCCTTGGCTAAAGATTATTCAAGGCTTCTCTTCCACAAAACTCAGTTTCCCCTTTGTTAATGGGGAGGAATGATAATTATCCATCCCCTCATCCTCTAACCAACCCCAGGAGTGAGATATACTTCAAGGGTCTTCATCTTTCAATTGTTACTTTGGTTCGATGAGAAGGGTTGGATGTAGATTATTGCCAATACCTTAGATTTTGTGTTGAGTGGTGGCTTCCTGGCAGCTTACTACATTTCAAAAACCAATGAATTAACAACTAACTAACTAACTAAATGGCTAACTAATGAAATAACAATGGCCAGCCTTCTGATGCCAGTGTGTCATAATCTAAAAATTATGATTAATCCAATTCTTCCCCCTTTGTTAATGCTCATGTGAGGATATTTTTTCCACTAATTTTTAGAGAGAGTGTAAGGGAAGGAAGGATGGAGGGGAAGGGAGAGAAAGAGAGAAACATTGATGTGAGAGACACCCATCAGTTGCCTCCCACACATGCCCCAACCAGGGCCAGGGATGGAACCTGCAACCCAGGTACGTGCCCTTGACTGGGAATCAAGCCAGTGCCCCCTGGTGCTCAGGCCGATGCTCTAACCACTGAGAACACCACTCAGGGCTGATGAATCCACTTTTATATACTTGAGCTCCAAAGAAAAAATAGAAACAGAAATCATAATGGCATCCTATTTGTAAGTCCCTTGAGTTAGAGATTTAGTTGGAACATCACAGGGAACCAATTGAAGGCACAGTTTTTCTGCCAACTTGGAAAACCTCTCTGATGCCCCCTCGAAGTCTGGTCTTGAGCAAGAGAAAGCATCACAGTACAAATGCCTCTGGGAGAGATAACACCTGGGTATATTTTATTTTTGCATTGTTAAAGAAATATCTAATATGAGGTCTTTTTCTGAGAGGGCTTGTTAGCAGGGCAGGAAGGGCACAGGTACTCACCTAATGGATGGAAGAGAGAGGTAAGGAGGACTTCTGAGGGGAAGAAAGCATACAGAAAGGGCTCATACTTCCAAGAATTTCAATTTGGGTCACATAGCTAATGCTGTTTGAAGTTCAAGGATGCTTGTTATATTATTCTTTGAAGAGATGGCCTGAACTGACTGTCCTCAAGGTCCTGCCCACTCATTCCCATCAAAACATTCCCTTAGTTTCCAGGACTCTAGAGAGCTCTCAGTGCCTGAGGGGCATTTTAGGGTCTCCAGTACCTCCAGGACTGGAATGTCAGGGAGGGAAATCTGTCTGTAACATCTGGTGCATTCCAAGAACCACTAGAGTGCCCAAGAAGCTTGTTCCCAGTTACCATGGAAACACGAGAGCCAGTGATGCACAAAACCTGAGAGAACTGTCCATGGCTTTGGTGGGTCTGGAAGAAACTTCTTCCATCAAGTACAGATGAGGAATTTGAGACTCAGACAAACTCCTATACTTCACACCGGTTCTAAAACATACATTTTTTGTTCATCCTGACATTTCTGGAATTGGGGAGTGTATATTAAAATCGGCATGTTCTAGTTTAAACAGCAGCTTTGTCTTCTTTTTTTAGTGGCACATAAGAGTGCCTTCTAATGGAAGATATCTTCAATTAATGGATATGTTAATGGCTTGTTCAAAGTCACAGGGCAAAGTAGGGGTTGGCCTTGAGGTCCAAGGTCACCTGGTGGCCAGGACAGGGATCTGCTATCAGACATAGCTTGGAGCCTGAGTTCAAATCTCGACTTCATCGTCAACTAGCTGTATGACCCTGAGAAAATTACTTAACTTCTCTGTCTCAATTTTCTCACCTGGGGATAATTGAAGAGCCTTTACAGACACAGAGGCCCAGGGCAGAAAGTTCCAACCTTCTTTTTTTGAACCAGGACAGGCAGAGCAAGGTGATTAGTGGGGAGAATATGGGAGATTAAAAATAGATTATCAGAGGAGGTTAAGACTAGAAGTAGAGAGTCCTCATTTGTAAGAGACTCCAGGGGGACCAAATGCAATTACTAAGGTTGGAACTAGGTCAGGGCTCTGGTAAGGAGACCTGGCCCCTGGGGGATGGGTGTCCTGGGAGGGTCAGCCAATGTGACTGGAAATGATGAGGGTTACAAGGAGACAGTGACCTGGACCAGGCTCCCAGGCCTCTCTAGGCTGAAGATTTGACTGTCTCCAGTGACTGTCTGGGTCAATTATGAACAATATTAGAAGGGCAGAGAAGCCACAGACCTAAGTCAGACAAGCCAGTACATGTAGGAGGACAGTCAGCAGGCAAAATGATTTTGGTTAAGTCCTCACTCAGGGGCCACAGCCAGATCCAGGGCATCCACATGCCTTCCTCACTGCCCAGCCACTATTCTTGTTGATTCCTCAAAGCTATTTAAAAAAAAATTTTTTTTTATTGATTTCAGAGAGGAAGGTACAGGGAGAGATAGAAACATCCATGATGGGAAAGACTCATTGATTGGCTGCCTCTTGCATACCCCCTACATGGGACTGAGCACATGCATGTGCCCTGACCGCAATCAAACCTGGCCTCTTGGTTCAAAGGTCGATGCTCAACCACCGAGCCACACTGGTTAGGCTCTTTACTTTTTAAATCTTGGTCAGAGGTCCACCTTTCACTGCTTCTCCTCAACTCTACTGGCCATCAACTTTGTTATTATTTCATGCGAATTCCTAGAATATGGGAATAAGCCCAGAAGGACAAAGCCTTGGGGATTCTGGTACCCACTGAGGGAGCAAGGTGCTCTTACATTTGCTGGAGGGGATCCTCTAGGGATGAATTCCAAATACAGGGAAGTCAAACAGAGCAGGAGAGGGAAGGGGAAAGAAGCAGAAAGTTTGACAGAAGAGGGGAGAAGCAGAAGTCAGCGATAAGCAGATAAAATGGCCCTAAGGCACCCCCATCTCTCAACCACAAATTATTTAACATTCCCAGCAATGTGTGTATGTTTTCATCTCTATCTGCCTTTCTTGCCATCTCTACCTCTTTGTCTCCCTTCCAGAACCTTCTGCACCAGCTCCCCTATGTCTCTCTCTTAGAAAGGGGTCACAGAAGGGTCTGGCGGCCTGAATTCGAGCTTCCAGCTCTCAGCCCAAAGACGCTGGGGCCTGTCATTGTGGCAACAGCAACATCAGCATCAATCCCAGTTGTAGACGTGGCCGATGAAAAGGCAGATCCACCCAGGACCAGAGAAGGAACACAGAGAGAAGGAGAACTGGGAAGAAATGGTTTGAGGCAGGGGTCAGGGAGCGGGCGGGCCAGAGCCGGGAGGTACTCACAGAGGAAGTCGGAGAGCCACTCGGGCTGGTTGTAGTGGACGATAGCAACACACAGCGTGTTGAGGGCTACCAGACTGAGCACAGTCCAGTAGAAGGCCTGAGTTTTGACCATGCGGCGGATGTAGAAACGCACCCTCCTCTCCTTTTTGTGAAAAAAAGTCGAGTTCTCCAGCTTGGCACTTTTAATGCTGGCTCGGGCAAAGGGAGACCCTGCCAGGGAAAGGATGGAGAATGTCAGGGCGTTCCTGTGGAGGAAATGAACTGTGTGACTCAGGTACCGACTGTGGCCAGGGGATCCATTAGCCTCCCCAACAAGCACCCTGGCCTGGGGGAACCATCATGACCCTCGGCCTGAGCTTTCCAGAGATGGGGCGTCCAAGGAGAGGGCCCTGAAAGTCGTGGTATTGGAAATGACCAATGAGGACGCAGGGCATCAGTGAGGAGGCTGACGGCTCTCGCTGCCAGCGCTAACCCTCTGTGCCTCTCCATCCTGGTGAGGTCTGATGGCTGGGCACCCTGCCACGGGGCAGGATGAGGCAGGAGCCTCGGCTCAGGACCCGCCAGGGCAGGGGTAGAAAGCGGAGCCGCAGGGAGCATGCTTGGAAAGCCTCCAGGAGGAGGCCTGAATAGGACCCTGGTTTTCCAGGGACATTTCATTTTAGAAATGATCACTGAGTCATGGACCAGCTGTGCCTCTGCCTGCACGTGTTTTTGCTCTTAAGCACTTACGAAGCGCCCACTGTATGCCAGGCTCTGTTCCAGATGCTCGGAATACTCTAGTTAACAGACAGAGCTTTACCTTCCTGGGACTGACGCTCCAGCCGGAAGATACACAGCGAAGATAACGTAATAAAATAGTTAATAGTACAATGGAAGGTGAAAAGTCTTTTTGGAAAAGTAAATAGTAGAGTAGAATAAGGGGACTGGGAGCCCCAGGAAGGACCAGAGGGCAGGCTTCCATATTACATCAAGTGGTCAAAGTGAAAGTATGGACCTAAGTCACTTTAGTATCTTAGGCTGAGTTAACAGCAAGTGCAAAGGTCCTGAGGCAGCAATGTACCTGCCTATCATATTTAGGAAACAGCATAAGGAAGCCAGAATGGCTGGAGTGGAGGAAAGAAGGAGAGGTGAGGGCAGGTAGGTGACAAGGCAGCTTGTGAAGGGCCTTGTGTGCTGAGGGAGAGCCATGGAGGGTTCTGAGCAGAGGAGGGCCGTGCCTGACACAGGTGCTCACAGGTGCCCTCTGGCTGCTGTGGGAGGAACAGACTGTGGAGAGTGTGGATAGGGCCAGGGGAGGCTATTGCTCAGTCCAAGCAGATGATAATGGGGGTTGGACTCTCTCATGACTGAGAAGAAAGAAGAGTAGGTAGATGTGTGATATATTACTTAAGGTAGATTTCAATGGATTGTGTGAGAGAGAGGGAGGTGCCAGGTTTTTGACTTGAGCACCCAAAGGAAGAACTACCATTCACTGAGAGAAGTAGGTTTGTGGTGTGTGTGTGTGTGGCACGGGGGGTTGGAAATCAGTTTTGGATGTTGGTTTTATCTTCTAAAATGCCCCTTCTTGAAAACCTTCAGTTGCATTCATTTGTTTATTTGTTCTTCAATGGTTCATTTATTCTTTCATTTATTTGTCAGTTTTTTTTTCATTCATTAGTGCACTTGTTTGTTCATTTATTCATGCCTTAGTTCATTTATTCATTCATTAGTGTGCACCTCTGCTCATTCATTCACCCATCTGTTCATTTGTTCACTCATTCACTCATTTATTGTATTTGTTCATCCAAGCATTTTTTCCTTTGTCCGTTCACCTGTCCACACACCCAGCATGTTATCAACCCCATCCCACCAGCCAGGCATGGACACAGCTAACATCTTGTAGGATGCCGCCGCCTCCTGTTAGCAAAATTCTAAACAGAGGCTGCGAGTTGGCACCCCAGGGGCCACCCATACTGGTTTATCCTGAGTCTGTGAAAGTTGAAATCACTGATCCACATTTGAAAACTTCAGCTTCTCATGAAAAGAGATTATAGCTGACCTTTATTGTACATTTAGTAGGCACCAGGCAGGCAGGACACATTTTACATGAGCCTGCTCGCTCCTCATTGCAATCACAGGAAGTAGGGACTATCATCAACCCACTTTATAGCCAAGGAAATGGAGGCTGAGAGGGGTCTGGTGACTGTGAAGAAGCACTGAATTGGCTCAGAGCAAGTGTTCTCGACCACCACACTGCACTCGCTCCCACGTGACCATGGAGTGGGGCTGCATTCCCACCTGGCAGCCGTTGGCCAGACCAGGCTGCCTCTCTCCTCATGCCCTCACCTGCCTCACTCCATAGGACCGAAGAGCCCAGGGAAACTCCACATGGCCCTGCCCAGCTGGGGTATTTCTGGTCCCTGCTGCTCCCAAAAATGGGCTCAGACTCACAGGCATCCACAAGGCATGGCAAAGGGAAATGAGATTCTTGAAAGTCTCAGGGGTCAGGGAGGGATATTCATATGTGTGTGGGGAGGGGCGAGAGAAAGAGATCTCACAGTGGGCAGGAGTCTTCCGACTTCTACTCCTGTTGGAGCCGCAGTGAAAACCTGGCTCCATCACCAAGGTGAGTGACCTTGGGCATATCAAGTCACCCTACATCTTAGGACTCTAGGGCCTCCCTCTGAAAATTGGGCACAGACACATTTCCCACCTCATAGGGCCATTGGGAGGAACCAATGGGTTAATACACCTTAGTGTGATGCTGGCATATAGTGATTATGAGGCCTAAAATCTCTATTGAACTGCAAGAGCTGAAATCAAGGCAGCCCACATGCCAATTCATTGAGGAAGTCTTCCTGATGCCCGGCCTGCAGACATATCCCACAACAGGCATACTAGTCATCAGGAAGGGAAAGGGCAGTGACTATTAACTACATACCTACTACGTGCCAGGCCCCATACTAGCTGTGTTCTGTCACCTATATTTATTTCATTTCATATTCACTTTGATTCATGCTCTGTTTTTCTATACGTTCTTGTCTCTACTTTTTCTCTGTGGTCTGGAATTGTAATTGTAGGCAAGCTTTAGGTTTTAAAATCAATTTTAGTAAGTTATTTTACGAAACCAAATATTTCCAAAATATCATTTCAATATGGAATCAATATATTAGAGATTTTACATTCTTTTGGGGTGTTAAGTTTTCCAAAATCTGGCATGTTATTATGAAACACTTCCCAGTTCAGACAAGTCAAGAGCCAGGGGAGGCCAGCACAGTCTGAAGAGTTCTGTGGCGAGGACAGCAGTATGTCACCATCAAGGTTTGACCTGGGGATTTTTGGCCATTTCGATGCCCTGAAAATTCTGTAAATTGAAACAGTGCTGTCCAAGTCATGGGTTGAACTGTCCCTCAAAGAAAGGTGCTGAAGTCCTGACCTCTGGCACCTGTGAATGTGACCTTATCTGGTTGGAAATAGGGTTTTTGCAGGTGTCATCATGTTAAGATGAGGTCAGACTCAATTAGAGTGGGCCCTAAATCCAATGACCAGGGTCCTTATCTATATATATAAAAGGCTAAGTGATGTGCAATGACCACCAGGGGGCAGATGCTCCACACAGTCCCGCCCTGCTGGCCACCTCCTAATTAATTTCCTTTCAATGTGCGTGAACCCATGCACCGGGCCTCTTGTAAGAGAAGAGACACAGGGACTCACAGGAGAAGACCACATGGCAAAAGAGGCAGAGACTGGAGTGATGCATGGAAAAACCAAAGGTTGCCAAGAACTGCTAACAGCACAAGAAGCTAAGAGAACTGCACGGGCCAGATTCTCCCTCGGAGCCTCCGAAGCCAGCACAGCCCCGCCAACACCTGGATTTCAGTTTGAACTCTGGCCTCCAGAACTGTGCGAGAATAAATTTCTGTTGTTCTAAGCTGCCCAGTTTATGGTGCTCTGTGCTGGCAGCCCCAAGGAATGAATTCAGCCCATGTGGAACTTGTACCATGAGAGCTGGATCTTTCTAAAGAGATGGTGCTGTGATGGCAGCTTCCATTCATGACTCAACTTTTCCTACAGATGATTCAAGTTCTACAAGTTCATCAACTATAAATGAGGTCGGGAGAGGGGGACAGTGGTGAGAGGGAGAGATAGATAGATAGATAGATAGAGAAACAGGCAGACATCTACTGGCTGCCTCCTGCATATACCCTGACCAGGGCTGGGGATCAAACCACAACTGAGAAATGGATTCCCTTGTCTGGGGCCAACGCTCCAACCACTGAGCCAAACCAGCCAGGGCATCCAACATTTTATTAGAACTGCTATTATTATAATTTTATTTTTTTTACAAAGATAAATAAAGGTGAAGAGATCTCTTTGTCAGAACTCTGGAATTCTAGAGGTCTCTTTCCGGTGGTTTAGGAGACCAGAGTGGTTTCTGAGCTACCAGGCAAAGAAACTGGAGTTTGGTGGGTTTGCTGCTAGCAGGCCTGGTCCCAGGAGACCAAGTCACTGGCCTGCATTTTGAATCTGTTTACAAAGCTGAACGTCACCTGCTTTCTTAATAGGTGCCGTAGGACACCGTCAGGTCTTATTCAGCCTGACAGCTCGTACTTCAGTGTCTCGCCGTCCCTTTATCGCATGTTAATCAAATGCCAGCCTGAACTCGGGTTCTCCAAGGAGCAAGTTTTCTTATGCCAGCCACACATTCAAGAGCAGGCTCTCCCACAGACAGAGCCCCTGTGAGTATCTTCCACGGATTCCTGCATCGCCCCCTTCTTTGAGCTAAACTGTGTCCACAAGTGGAAGTCCTAACCCTCAACCCCTCACCATGTGACTGTATTTGGAGACAAGGCTGTGAAAGAGGTAATTATATTAGAACGAGGTTATGAGGCTGGGCCCTAATCCAGTATGACTGGTGCTCTTATAAGAAAAGGTCAGGACACACACACACACACACACACACACACACACACCCTGAGGGAAGATGATGTGAAGACACGGGGAGAAAAGGGCCATCTTCAAGCCCAGGAGAGCGGTCTCAGAAGAAAGCAACCCTGCTGATGCCTGGGTCTCAAACCTCCAGCCTCCAACACTGTGAGACAGTAAGTATCTGTTCTTTGAACCGCCCAGCTTGTGCTATTTTATTATGGTGGCCCTAGAGAACGAATAAATGCTCTCCGTTCCATATAAAGCCCAGTTTAGAGATGCCTCCTTCAGGAAACTTTCTTTGCTTTCCCACCCAATTCCTCCCTGCCCTGGATAGCCACAAGATCCCTTATAATTAGTCTTCATTGCTTTTACGTAACTTGAAGCTTATCTAATTACTTTTCTGATTTCAAAAGCAATGCCTGTCGCGAATTTGCATATTCCAGAAAAGTATCACATAAATGAAGAAAATCCCTCCTAGTCCTCCAAGTTCAACACACCTTACTCTTGTGGATGAGAAAGAGTGCTGAAATAATGCTAACCAAAGCCATCTCCCAGGGTGATCTGACCATAAATTCCTACCTGAACAGATCCTAGAAGGCAGTCATGCCTCAGGCATTTAGCTTTAGGAAAAGGGTTATCTGCTTTAAGCAAGCCCTGCCCATTGTTCTGTGCATCTAGGTTAACAGACCTTTGAAATACATCTTTCTCAGACCCCTCAGAGGCACAAGCACCCTCAAAGAAGCATATGATCTTGTTAACTATCCTGTAATCCAAATGCCTGCCTTGCTTTCTTTTCTTTAAAAAAAAAAATTTCTTTAAAAAAGTTTCCTTAAAGTTGATTTCAGAGAGAGAGGAAGGGAGAGGGAGAGAGAGAGAAACATCAATGGTAAGAGAGAATCACTGATTGGCTGCCTCCTGCACGCCCCACACTGGGGATCCAGCCCACAACCTGGGCAGGTGCTCTGACTGGGAATTGAACCATGATTTCCTGGTTCATGGTTGACACTCAAACACTGAGTATCACTGGCTGGGCCCCGCCTTGCTTTCTCCGACCTTCATATCATCTTTCTTACTTCCCCTCCTTAATCTCAAATATATAAAACTAGCTGTAAACTGCCATTCTTCAGAGCATTGGAGGTCTGGCTTCCTGGCTATGTCATCAATTTGTCTCAATTAAACTCATAAAAATTCTCTACGATTTTGAACATTTCTTACATCAATACCTTCCTTATGATTGTCTTTAAAAGGGGAACATACATTATGCATAATGTTGCATAACCTGTTTTTTACACTGATAAATAGATTTCAAAACCTTTCCATGCCAGTAACTCATTCTTTTTCTTGGCTGTATTGTATTCCAAATATTTTATCTTTAACTATCTTCCCATTCTTTGGGCACATGTGCTGTTTCTGGTTTTTACTTTTTGAGCACCAGAAACAATGTTGCTGAGAAGAAACTGTGCATAGAAATTTTTTAATTTTTTAAACATACTTTTATTGATTTCAGAGAAGAAGGGAGAGAGAGATAGAAATATCAATGATGAGAGAGAATCATTGATAGGCTGCCTCCTGCATGCCCTCTACTGGGGATCAAGCCCATGACATGGGCATATGGCCTGACTGGGAATCAAACTGTGACCTCCTGGTTCATAGGTCGACGCTTAACCATTGAGCCACACCAGCCAGGCCTGTACCCATGCATTCACGGATTCCCCTGCCGATCTTTTGCATACATGAAGATATACTTTGAAGTGGAAACGCTAGGTCAAAGGACATAAACATCTAGAATTAATTATTTAAATAATGCCAAACTATACACAGCAAATTATACTGTTGCCAATGGCATATGACAATGTCCACCTCCTCACATCCTTGCTGACATTAGGTAGTACCATTTTTCATCTTTTTTTCAAAAGACTGATGAAAGATAACATCTCTCTGTTACTTAAGCCCAGGTAGCTAATTTTGCTCATAGAGGAGATCCTGACTTAGGGACCCCATTTTTTCAGTGCTTGGCATTTGATAAATGTGGTATGAACAAAAAAGATTACCTATTTAAAAAAAAAAACAATCAGATTTTTAAAAAATGGAGGCAACCTAATTGGGAAAACACAGAGGACAGACATAACCAATCAAATACAATGAGCACTGATGGAGCTCTAGTCCTTGAGCTCACTGGAAGAAGAGAGATGTATCCACAAGTGAAAAGAACTAGTTCATCATTAAGGGGAAGGGTGTTGTGGCTTGAGGTTACAAATGCAAACGGAAACAAGCTTTAAGGTATCGTTATAAACTGACTTCACCGGGGAAGGAAATGAAAGGGGGAATGCGCAATGGCTGGGGCGGGGAATCCTGCATGCATGGGTACTCGCTCGGCAGGTTTATAAATGGGTTCAGTGTGTTTCTGAAACTCAGAAGCAGCTCTGTGAATAATGAGTTGAAAAGCTGTTAATATCTTTGATCCTATAATTATCCCCAAGGAAACACGCCCAAAGGGTGCGGGGAGTAATTGTACATAAATGTTCACAGCAGTGCTCCTCAAAAGGGCAAACATTGGAAACAGCTCAAATACCATACAATGGAGCCACGGCTAAGCAACTCTGGTGTAACCCTTATGGAGTATGAGACCACAATGGAAATTCCATCAAAATTCAACAGTAAGGTGATAAACTAGGGTTCAGTGAAAAAAAGCAGAGTATAAAGTAGTTGGTGTCAGTGGATTAGAAATGTGTGTATATTAAGTTCTCTCCTTTCCTTCTTCACTCCCTCCTTCTCCCATCCTTTCTTCCTCTCAGTTCCCCCATCAGCCTATATGCTTTCTTCCTTCTGCGTCTTGTATTACCTCCTCTGCCTCAATGCTCTCTCCCATCACCTCGCTCATTTTTGGAATTTTAAAAACCCATTTCAAAAACTAAGATATTCTTCTTGGCGAAGGTCAAAAGCAACACAGTCTCCATCAAGAGGGGTAAGTAGGAAAAGGGTAAGTGTCCCCTCCCACTCCAAACTCTGCCCTTTGAGACAACTGATCATAACCATCTAAGAGCAGCCTTCTACATGCTTCTCTCTGCTTTCACTGCCAAGGTGAACCCTATCCAGCCTCCAGTTCTCAATTCAATGTCACCTCCTCCAAGAAGGCTTCCCTGATCACACCTACTCTCCCAAGGCAGGCCAAGCCCAGGGCATCTCCTCTGCAGTGCCATTACCATGACAGGTTTAATTGTATAATGATCTGTTTAATATCTATTTCTTGCACTAAATGGCAAGCTCCATGTGCGAGAGGTGTGGTCTGTCTTGTCCACAACTGGGCACCTAATAACAGCAGTCACTTAAAGAGTACTAATGAATAAGATTATCACAATGAATAATGAAATGAATAATAACATTATTATGAAAGTGAGTGAATAATGTCAGGCAACATTACTGGGAGCTTATTTTTTGCCCGGTGCTGTTCTAAATGCTTATGGTGGATCCTTTAGTCTAATCCTCCCAACAGTATCAGAAGACAGGCCCTGCTCTTATTCCTATCATCATCATATCTGACCAGACACACAGGTACGAAGGGGCAGAGTCCAGACCCAAACCCAAGCTACCTGGTGCCCAAGCCTTCAGCTCACACCCCTCAGGCGAGCAGTGATACACAGGAGGGACTCACCCACAGAGGCGATGTCGGCTAGCTGATCCTCAGCCTCCTCGGGGTTGAGCAGGTCTGTCTTGCTCTTCTTTATGGTGGCTCTCCGCAGAGCTCCAACAATGGAAACACGGCAAGAGAAAGAGACGTGACCCTTTTTGCGATAGCAACACTATCGACCGAGTGTTTCCTTGGGGCCAGGCGCTCTGCCAGGGACATTCTAGGTGGCGTTGGAGCTAACCCTCTCGGCAATCCAGTTTGGTGGGAAGAAACAGTATGCCCATTTTACAGATGTGCAGACTGGGACTCAGGGCGGTCACCTGGGTACTCAAGAGTTTTGTCTAGTCTAAGTCTGGGATCTCAGCCACTGCATGCCCTTGGGGGCTCTGGGATACACAGTGACTCCTATGAAGACGGTCTAGCCCTGGACTTTGTAACACCTGCCAGGCAGGTGGGGCTGTGGACGCCCTCCCTCAGTATTTAGTCTTCACTGCCCCAGAGCTCTCCAGAGGACAATGAGTTGAGGTATTAATTTCTAATACAGTGACTTAGTCAACCCCATGGTAATATCCTCCCTTCCCCGCGCCCCCCCCCCCCCCGCACCAAGTAGCAAAATCTAGTTTGTAATTCATGGGATGGAGTCCCGCTCCTTTACTTCCTTCTTACTCCTGGTATTTCCAATAAAAACTTGTTCCATCTAGCCGAACTTCTAACACAGGAGACAACTGTCCTTAACAGTAAGCTGGATTCTTGGTGGAATTATTAATTTTTTTTTTAAATTTAGCAAACACAAAGGATGCTGATCCTGAGCCGGGCACTGTTCTACACCTTCTATTTGGAAGAATCGAGGTAGTCCTTACAAACAACCTAGTGCAGTAGGTATTACTGTGGTCATGCCCGTTGTGTAGATGAGAGAAAAAGGAGGCACAAAGCAGAAGAGGTTGGGACATGGTTAAGGCAGAAAGGATAGGCCAGAAGGGGCAGACTCTGACGAGGTCCTGAAATCCCTTGAGGAAGCAGATTTCTGTCACTCCCTGTCTCTTCCTGACCCTGACCCTAACCCAGTCTCATGTTTATTCTTGGCATCACCCGGACCCTGAACATCCATCCCCTGGAGGCCCCTGAGGACCACGGGCCTGTTCCCCCTCTTCCCGGAGACCCACCCGAGCCAGGTTCAGAAGAGTTACCATCAAAGGGGTGCCTCTGCTCCCCGTCAGTTTCATCCTCGGCAAGGATCACCTCTTCTGAGGAGGAAGAGCACACAGTTAAGCTCCCGCGTCCGGAGGACTCTTTGGGGATGGGTTCCCTCGGACAGAAAGGAGAGGGTCTGCCCAACCACTTCCCCTTGCCCATGGTGACAGCACCATCAGCCGGAAATGTGCTGCTCAGCTATTTCTGACTCCCAGCTCACTTCAACAAAAGTAGCAATCGCCAAATTATCCCCACCTCCCTCAAAACAAAAACCCGCTTCCCGCCTGGAGCTCACAGGCTTTGCCTGATCCAGGCCTGTCACATCCCCGTCTTCCTCTCCTTCCACTCTCCCCTTCCCTCAGCTCCAGCCACACTGGCTTCCTTGCTTTGACTTCATGCAGGGCCTTTGCATTTGCTGTTCCCGCTGCCTGGAACACCCCTCTTTAGAGACAGTCACATGCTTCCTTCTTCACTTTCTTCAGGTCTCTGCTCAGCTGTCACCCCTCAGAGAGACCCTCTCTGATCACTTGCCTCCTCTGACCATTCTCTGCCTCCTGTTTTCCTTCTTAGCATTTGGCAGCCCCCAACATTAAACGTCTTTGTTTATTTTCTGTTTCTTTCACTAGAAGGTAGAGCCCTGGGGGCAGGATTTGGTCTGTGTTATGTTCATTGCAGTCTCTTTAATGCCTAGAATAGTGCCTGGCACACAGTGGGTACCTCGTAAATGTGTTTTGAATGGCTGAGCAAGTACACGTGCTCACTGAGTGCCAGGCACTGCTCTTCCTAAGTGACTTAGCTTGGATGATCTCCCTGAGTCCCCAAACAACCTGAAGAGGTAGGCATTATCACAATCTTTGTTCAACAGCCAAGGAAACAGAGGTATGGGGAAGTAGGGTGCACTGCTAGGCGGTGGCACAGTTGAGATGTAAACCCAAGTCTGGCTTCCGAGCTTGTTACCACATGTGATGTCCTATCCTGGCTTTATCCCACAAGTTTTACTCTCTTATTCTGGATTCTTGTTGCTGAAAACTGGAACTACCAGTTCAGCCCTCTTTCTCCTTCCCATCACGACCCTTCCCTCATCCATCTCCACACTGCATGCACGGCTGTGTGCTCCCTGGCCTGGGGTGTCGATGCCTGAGCCCCAAGACAAAAGGGCCTCACCTGCTTTCGAGATCCACTCCATGTACCCATTGAGCTCTCGTTCAATCTGTTGCTGCCGCCTCAGCTTCAGAAAAGCTCGCCGGTTTTCCACCCGCTCCCTTTCTTTGGCAAACTCCCTGTAGGAGCACAAAATGTACACATACACACACACACACACACACACACACACACACACACAAGCCAGAGTCGGCTGCTTTAGAAATTTTAGGGAGTGTCAGTTTCTGGAGGGCAGAGGATTTTAACAAGTGGAATTGGGTCTTCTGGGAGAAAAATCAGAATATTCTAGGAAATCAGTATCGGCCGGCTTCCCACATTTCCCAGCAACCACAGTGAGCTGGAGAAAAGAGCAAAGCCAGGAGCCAGCCATGTTAACCACTGCTGGATGCATACTCTATCCTCACTCTCCATACTCTTGGCTTCAGAGCATGTTCAGGTCTGTTTTAAGGTAGGCCAGTGAGACACAAGCTGATGATTTCACCAGCAGCCTCACTTCCCAGGTAAGGCCCCATCCCATCCTGTTTCCTCTCTCCTCTTCCCATTTGGAAGTAGGATGACCATCTTGTGAATAAAACTGAAAGTCTCCGGTAAGGATGTTAGAGGAGAAATCTAGAAGGAACTGAGGTCCCTGATGGCACCATGGAGCAAACCAGTCCCAGACTTCTTGTTGGTAAGAAAACTGAAACTCATTTACGATTAAACTGAAGTAACCAATCCTGGGGATATGGAACAATCCTATATAATAAAAGCCTAATATGCTAGGTGTCCGTTTGTTCATTCGCCTGTCCTACCAGTCACTATGACACGCACTAACCACCAGGGGGCAGATGCTCTGACCATTAGGTTTGCTTGCTGCTGGGACTGGGTGAGACGGGCTGGATACACCCGGGAGTCCTCCTGAGGTCCCACTCTGGCCCTGATCATGCACTGGTGGGGTCCCTCAGCCTGGCTTGTGGGGACTGGGCCATAACTGGCTCTCTGACATCCCCTGAAGGGTCTCGAATTGCAAGAGGGTGCAGGCCAGGCCAGGCCAAATCTGTGCACCGGGCCTCTAGTATGTATCGTCAAAATGCATGTTTGACTATAGGCTACAATTTTATATTTGGAAAACAGGAAGGGGAAACCAACCTACTGTTTTTTTTTTTTTTGTTTTTTTTTGTAAATTATAGAAAGTAAAATTCTATAGAATTTTCTTGTGTTGTAGGTCTGAAACATTTGGGAAAACCTTCTGAATGAGAGGTTTGCATTGGAAGAAGCTCCCCTTTCCCTGGGAAGAGGTAGCTCAATGCCAGGGACACCATGTGGTGAGTTAAGTCTGGGCTGGATTTCAGCCCCACCATGAGTCCCTTTCCTGGGTTCCCCCAGCTCTGCACAACCCACACACCTATACACGGCTTGCTAATGACTGTCTGGCTAATCCAAAGCAAGGGAAGAATCTCCCTGCCTGAAGAGAATGAAAACAAAGCTTTGATGGACCCTTCCTGGGAAGAAGATGACCAGGAGAGCGGGATGGGGCAGCAGCAGACTTACCCTGACAGCACACCCAGCACGAGGTTCAGCATAAAAAAGGAGCCGATGATGATGAGGGGGATGAAGTACAACCAGTTCCAAGTGTTCCCTGAGGCATCGTTGCTCTGTGGGAGGTGAGGAGGGAAGGCAGGTGAACACTGAGTTGGACTCAGGTCTGACTGGACAGGTTGGAGTAGGGGGAGTCCTGGTTCTCCAAATGTCTTTAACCCGCGGAGCTCTGGAGCTCTGGCAGCTCAGAGAGGTAAATGGAGCACAGGACGGACCAGTGGGAGGAACCCAGAGGTACTACTGGAAGGACAAAGTCTCCTCCTAACCATGTAGAACTCATAGGACCTACAAACCAGCATAACACTCAGAAGGCTCCAGGGGAAGGAAAAAAACAAAGCCTGTCAAAATAAAGAAATGAATCCCTAGTTCCTTCCTTTTTCCCTGACACAGGGGTCCGACGGCTAGTTTTAAATCACCAAGCCAGATAGCAGGGCTGTGAGCCTTTTCCTCAAGTGTTTCTCTCCTCTATTTCCTGCTTTCTCAGTGTCAGCCACAAAAACATTCCTGGAAGCACCCAGCTCAACTTTCAACAGGGGAGAAGTCCACAAATAGAACATTCTTCTCTGATATGGAGGAGAGAACACTGTGGCAAGAAGAAAGTAAGAGCAAGGGAAGAAAATCAAGGAGAGCAAGCAAGAGACCCAGCATTTATAGAGTACTTGCTATGTAGTAGGGAGTCTTCTAAGAACATTATTTACATTAGCTCATTTAATAATTTAATCCTCATGACACCTCTATATTATCATCATGCTCATTTCACAATTGAGGAAACTGAAGCCTGGAAAGACAAAATTGCCAGCCCCAGGTCACAGAGCTAGGTAGTGGACGAGAGATTTGAACCAGAGCCCGTGGACTTAACCTCCGAGTGGAGGAAGCCTCAGCTGCAGCAGCCAGAGGAGGGGGAGCTGATGGGTAACCAGCTCTGTGGCATCTGCAGAATGTGGGGCTTCCACACATGGCTTTAAAAGCTCATCTTTAAAAGCACATTCAGTGCTGCTGTTGCCCAGAAGAAAGGCTAACATGAGAAAGACTAAGTGGTTCACATTATTGGCTACAAATAATTACCACCTGGAGAAAGTCCAAGTAATACAGATGGCCAAGCCCAGCCCAGAGAATTTGATAACTGGTCTCTGGTAGATCCTGAATATCTGTATTTCAGAAAAATAAATTTTATTGAGATATAATTTACATACAGTAAAAGGGACCCATTTTATTTATTTATTAACACTTTTAAAGTTTTTTATTAAGTACTCAGATATTCCCATGAATTATTCTTTTTTTAAAATTTATTATTTTTTTATTGATTTTTTACAGAGAGAAAGGGCGAGGGAAAGAGAGCTAGACACATTAATCAGCTGCCTCCTGCACACCCCCCACTGGGAATGTGCCAGCAACTAAGGTACATGCCCCTGACCAGAATCAAATCTGGGACCTTTCAGTCTGCAGGCCAATGCTCTATCCACTGAGCCAAACCAGTCTTGGCTCATTCTTTGTTTAAATATTTTTAACTTATTTTTTAGAGAGACAGGAAGGGAGAGGGACAGAGAGATAGAAACATCAATGAGAGAGAAACATCATCAACTGGCTGCCTCCTCCATACTCGCTCCTGTCTCCCTGCAAGGATCAAGCCTGCAACCTGGCTGTGTGACTTAATCAGGAAATGAATAGCAGCCTCTTGGTTTCTGGGTCAATGCTCAACCACTGAGCTACACCAGCCAGACAAAAGGCACCCATTTTAAGTTATGACACGTTTACACGTAGCCACATATCCACACCACAAAGCATCCCTCAGGCCCCTCTGCAATCAGTCTTCACCTCCAGACCGAGACACCGAGTATTCGGCTTTCTGTCTGTCTAGGTTAGTTTTGCTTCCTCTATAGAGTTTCATATGAATGACATCATACAGTACATATCCCAGTGCTGGCCTCTTTCACTCAGCCAATGCTTTCCAGTGTGTATCAGTAGCTTGTTACTATTGCAACGCATGGATGTGCTGCAACCTGCTTATTCATTCCTCTCATGGTGGACATTGGTCGTTTATGTTTTATGGCTATTGTGCATCTCCCTCTCTCCCTAATCTTCTTAGGTATTCTGATGTGCTGGCAGGGCTGAGAGTTGAGAACCACTGATACACCAGGAAAGAACATTCCACAGGGAGAAAAAGCCCATTCCCTCTCTTTTGGAGTGATCGTCTTTCTGCAGAAGTGACAATAGGCACTTCATATATGGAATTCTATTTTAAAGAGCTTATGTGTAAAGGAAGCAAGCTTATAGAAGGGGCAACATTTCTATAGGGTGCCCAGACCCCCAATCTGTCATGGGTTCAGTTTGGGATTTTTGACTGGGGAATTTGTGCTTTTGCAGAGAGGCACCTGTGTATATTTACTCTGCCAGCTGCCTGGTGAGCCTGCTGCTGGTCCAACAGCACCACATTACCCTGTAACTAACTCGATGTACAGTAAATTTATTTAAATTAAAAAAAAAAAGATAGAAAGACTGACATTGCCATGTTGTTACCAAATCACTTCCCAAAATTCAGGTTCATGTACCCGATACACTAGGAGGCCAAAATGTAGACACTGGTGCTTGGCCACAGAGAAATGTTTCTTCTATTTAGCTGAAGTAAGAGGACAGGTGAGCAAGGTCTCTCAAATTCACCCCTCCGGCAAAGCTAAAGTAGGCAGTTTGTATGCAGCTCGGGAGCTGAGAGAGGATCTGTGTTTCTCTAGTCATCGATAAGGCTTTTGGCGTATCAGACTCTTAGGTGTCAGCAGATGGTCACAACTTCCTTAAAAGCATTTACTCCTTCTGCAAAGCAAACTTATAAATTCTCCTGTGGTCCTGGAGTTATCTCCAGCTTGACACAAACCAGGACACCAGAAACACAAAATTATACCATGAGAACAAGGGGTGCTAGCTACACCGAAGAACCGAGATTCCACCAAGTATCTCATGATTGTGCGCCACGGCGTTATCTTTAAAGCAGACGCGTGGCTATGACCGCTGTTTAAGCTATCATTGTTTTGTGCGTGATTAGTTACGGTTTCCTATGTTCTCAGGCAAAGTGTACTTTTATTCGTTTCTCCTGGAACCCATGTTACAGGCAGCCTCTCAGAACAGGACTAACATGCTCTTTTTAAAATTGTTAATTATACTTTTTTTTTTGTTGTTGTTAATCCTCACACCAGGATATTTTTCCATTGATTTTTGAGAGAATGAAAGGGAGAGGGAAAGACACAGAGAAATATCCACGTAAGAGAAACACATCGATCGGCTGCCTCCCACACGAGGCCCCGTACGTGCTCTTCACGGGAATCGACGCTCTATCCACGGAGCCAAACCAGCGAGGGACTAACATGCTCTCTACATCTTTGACTATAAGCTACGTGACAACTGAAGCAACCGAAACATTTAGTGAAAGCCTATACCTATGTTCTAATTAAGAATTTAATTATCGAATTGTAGCTGCCAAAAACACCAGGGACATTAAAATCACAAAGGGCTCAGCTACAAATGCCCCTTTTCATGGTAAATCCCTGGATCTTGAGGGACAGAAGTGTCCATTGGTTGGCTATGTGGTACAGTCACCACACAGTCGGGGGAAGAGATGATGCTTTCTGTCTAATGTAGGAAAAGAGGTTCCGTGGAGTTTCATCAGTCCAGTAGTCACAATATCAGTGCTCTTGTCACCTTGGCAAACAGTTATTTGGAAAAACAAAGTTGCTTAGGCCCAGCCCAAAGTTCATCTTGGTTTTAACATTCCAAGATCTGAGGTATAAAACCTGCAAGGCAGCTCCGGTTCCACTTTCAAGTGGCTCCATTTACATTACTGTTTACAGCCCCTCTTTCCCCCACACCTTGATTAAGATCTCTTCTTGAAAGCATTGCTGATCAATCATCAGAGAACAGTATGATCAGCAATTTAAAGCATCATTGGTCCTTTACTGTCAGGTGAGTCTACGGCAGACCTGGGACCTTCCTGTGCTGTCGATGGGAGGGTAACACATGTATGAGTTTCCTGTGGCTGCTGAGAAAGAACCACACTCTGGGTGGCATAAACATAGCTCTGGAGGCCAGAAGTCCAAGTTGGTTCCCTCTGGGGTCTGTGAGGGAGAATCTGCCAGGCTTCCCCCCCTTCCTGACATCTGGGGGTTTGCTGACCATCTTTGGTGTCCTGTGGCTTGCAGAGACATCGCCCTGATCGCTGCCTTCATTTTCACATGACGTGTGCATGTCTGTGTCCAAATGTCCCCTTTTGATAAAGTTGCGGTCATACTGGATTAGAGCCCACCCTAAGGACCTTACCTTAACATAACTAATTACTTCTGCAATGACCCCATTTCCAAATAAGGTCATATTCTAATACATTGGGGGTTAGGACTTTAACATATGGATTTTTTTTTTCTTTGTGTGGGGGACACATTCAACTCATAATTCATAGTGCAACCATTTTGAAAAATGGGTTGGGGATTTCTACCAGTGGAGTACCTTACCACCACCTGGAAATTCCCCTCCTGGAAGTGAGAGCCACCTGCCAAAGGCACATGTGATCTTCATGATCGTCCTGAACTGGGGACCATCTGTCTCCTTATCAACAGCGGGGAGGAGCTACAAGTGGAATATGGTGCAGTGACTGCCTGCCACCCATCACGTTGTCCAACACAGGAAGCCAGTCAGAAAAGAGGGCAAATGTAAGAGCCCGTTTGTGCAATGATCTTGAGATTCAGAGGGGGCACCCTTGGCGGGGGGTAATAACTGGGGTGGGGGCAGGAAGGGGGGCTTCTGAGTCTCAGAAGTTGCTGTTTCCTGGTCTGGGGGCTGGTGAAAATCCCTCAAGCTCCTCACTTACGGTTCGTGGCGTTTTCTGTATGTTCATTGTACTTGAATAATTGTTTTTAAAGAAAGTCAACTTTATCTTCAAAGGGAAGGAGATTCTGACACATGTTACAACATGGATGAAACCTGAGGACATTGTGTTACGTGGCGTCAACCAGTCACAAAAAGACAAACGGTGTATGATTCCACTTACATTAGGTCCCCAGGAGTCAAACGCATAGAGAAAGGAAGCAGAATGGCAAGTGCTAGGGCGGGGGAATAGGAGGTTAGATAGAGTTTCAGCTTGGGAAGATGAGGAAGTTCTGGAGATGGAGGGCACTTCAGCAGGGCACTTAGAGATGGGTAAGATGGTAAATTTTATGCTATGTGCATTGTCTAACAGTAAGAAAAACCGAAACCAAGCCAACCTAACAAAAAGTCATCATTACAGACACCGACAGGTTTTGGGGACAATGACGTGCCAGTCCCCAGCCCTGGCTCTAGCAAGCCCTGAAGTCTGATGCTTTGTTTCTGTCAGGCAGAACTGTCAGAAGAACGAGGCTAGACATAAGGCAGGACAGAGCCTGCCCCGGCCAACAGAAGAGAACCTCCGGGCCAGCGGGAGAAGCAGGCTTGGGACGGGAACAGTGGTGGGTCGGGGAGAGCAACAGGACAGAGTGGGCTGAGGCCCCTACTCGGCCCTGGAGGAGGTGGGGGGCCAAGGCAGCCCCCACCTCAGGCTCCACCCACATCCTAGCTCCCCGATAGGCTAGGCTTACGAGGTCATGCTGCTTAGATAACAGACACCCACTGTGCTAGGTACTCAGCCTGCTTGAGCTCTTTGGATCCTCACAAACCCCTTCCCATTCCCTGTGTGGGGAAAACTGAGGCACAGAGCGCTCAGGTTTCATGGCCAAAGGTGCAGTTGTGGGTTGTACTGTGGCTCCCCGCAAAGATGTGTCAAAGTCCTAACCCCTAGGACCTGTAAATGGGACTTTACTTGGAAACAGGGTCTTGGCAGCTGCCATCACGTTAAGTAAGATGAGGTCATGAGGGTGGGCCCTGATCCAATATGACTGGTATCCCTTTAAGAGGGAAATGCCAGCTGAAGACAAGATACACAGGGGAACAGGATGGTCATGTGATGGCGAAGGTAGGGATTTGAGGAACACAGCAGCCACACACCAAAGAATGCCAAGGGTCGACAGCCACGATCGGAAGCCAGAAAGAGGCAAGGGAGGACTCTGCCCAGAGTCTCCAAGGGAGCCGGCCCTGCTGACACACGGGGATTCCAGAGTGGTGAGAGAATACACTTCTGTTGTTTTAAAGCCACCTTGTAGTGGTCCTTTGTTCTGGCAGCCACAGAAAATGAAGAGTTACTGAGTTCCTAAAAGGCAGAGGTGCGTCCCCCCCAGCCACCGCCCTGCTCTTACCTCCTCTCATTCATCACTCTGCTAAAGCCACGTGGCCTCCTCACACTTCCTCAAAGGCAACAAGCACGGTCTCAGCACAGGGCCTTTGCACAGGTGGTTTCCTCAGCCCGAAATGTCCTTCCCCCAGATTCCTGCATGACTCCTCCCTCACTGCCTTCAGGTCTCTGCTTAAATGTCCCCTTCTCAGGAAGGCCTTCCCTGATGGCCCTTTATACTTGCACCCTTCATTTCTAATCCCATTCCCTGCTCTATCCCCTCTCCCCCACCCTGAGCCCCCTGAGTGCATCTCCTTGTTTATTTCTCCTGCATGCTGTCCATTTCCCCAGCGGGAATGTCAGTTCACAAGGGCCAGGGACTTTTTGTTCCTGCTGCATTCCCTAGGACCATGCCAGGCAGGTAGGTCGTGTTCAATAAATGCCTGATGAATAACCGGACGAGAGGTGGGTCTAAGCTCCCTACACAGCCCAAATCCTCAATCCCAAGACATGGTCCTTCCTCTTCTCCTCCATCATCTGCTTTTCACTTCCTGGAGGTTGGGGTTCTGCTGCTGATTTTTAGAGACACTTGTTTTATAATCTAGCTCTTAATTATTCATTCCCATGCTCTGGGTCCAATCACTGATGCGGAAGTTGGCAGGGGTTTTTAAGTAGGAGGTGGGCTTTCCCTGGGATTTGCTCAGGAGCAAAATGGGAAATGTATTTCCAAAACAGAAAGCATGCAGTTGCTGCGGCCGTTCTGTGACAGCAGAGAATGTGGGGGATAGAGCCACCCCTCCTGTATCTCATGTACTCGGGCAGTTCAGGGTTGTGCATAAGTCTGGGTGCAGTGAGGAGGAAAAGGCTGGGAAACTTGCTCACTTGTCAAAATCATTAATAATACTGAGAAGGACGTGCTCTCAAGACCGTCTTGTCTTTATTCCAAAAGCTTAAAAGAGTTCCACTGCCTGCAACGCTTTTTCCCATTAGTACTGTCGCAACCTATTTCTAATGATGTGTGGCTGGATGGCCCTTCCTGGTCTTCCTCTGGATAGCCGAGGGCCCCATGGTAAGTGCTGGCCAATGAAAAGGGAGTGGGAATACCTGTATCACTTCTAGACCAGATCACTGGACTGTCAGTGTCAGACCACCAAGGACTCGCGTTCCTTTTAGGGCATCCCTATGTGCGGCTGCTCCAATCATGAGGTAGGTCCTAAGTGACCACGTTAAGCAGAGCCTCCTTCTCCTACCTTGGCAACTCTGGGGGATGTTTGTTTCTGCAGCATAACCTAGCTTTTCTGACTTATACATCCTGGCATCTCCTTAGTTTGCTCCTTAATCTCCTTCAGGTATTTCTCAAATATCACTTTCTCACTAACCCTTATATGGATCTCAAATGGCAGGTGGGGAAAAAAGACCTCTCCTGTACATATGATGGAGAAATTGGTACTCAAAAAGGTAAAGTTCAAGATTACAGTCCGGCCAGCATGGCTCAGTGGTTGAGCATTGACCTACGAATCAGGAGGTCACAGCTCGATTCCCTGGTTGCTGGCTTGATCCCCAGGGTGGGGTGTGCAGGAGGCAGCCAATCAATTATTCTATCTCATCATTGATGTTTCTCTCTCTCTCCCTTCCTCTGTGAAATCAATACAAAATATATAAAAAGATTACAATGAGCCAGTTGTTTCTGTTCTCTGAGCCTCTGCCTAGAGCCCGTCTTCCCCTATATCTTGGCTTGGTTGATTCCTCCTCATCCCTCAACCTTAAACTCCAAGGAACCCCCTCTCAGAGAAACCTTCCCAGGCCTCCCAGGCAACAGGCTTCCCCCTCTATGCAGCACAACCAAGCATCTCATTCTCTTTCCAGCATGTTTCCCACACCCAATCAGCTGTCGATTTACTCATCCACTTATTTACAGATTCTTTGCTCCCTAAAACCCCACTCCCCACTGCCCAGAACAGGACTTGGCACTCAGTAGTTGCTCACTAAGTGTTGGTTGCATGGGGAATGCATGTCAACCTGAGGTCCCCGAGGCTGGATTGTTGAAATAATACTAATCACTGGGAAGTGTATTTCTCTCTCCTTCCAATTATCAAGCTGTATTCCTGGGAACTGAGAGGCAGGTGGGACACCCACAGTCGCTTTCACAGAACCCTGTGAGCTGACAAAACACCCCTTGACTCCTACGACTGTCACACTTAGCGGATGGGGAAACTGAGGCTGAGAGAGGCAGTGTATATGCCTGGTTCACAAACAGTGTGGATGGCACGGCTGGGGCTAGGCTGTTACTCTGGCCTAGAACTGACTTCTTTCCTATCTCACCCCTTGGCTGTGCTTACATAGTACTTATGTTTACAACGATTGGCCTGTGAGCATCTTAAAGGAGAGGGAAGATACTGATTCGTCCCAGCACTGCCAGAGCCTAGCATGGCGCCTGGTGCTTAGCAAGCGCTCGATAAATACTCATCAAACAAATTAATGGCTGAGTCCCAGTAAAATCCTTAAGTGCCTTCTGTTTTATGGTTTACTTCTTCTGATTTTTTTTTAGCATGGTTCATTCATGAAAAATGTAGAGGATGTAAAAAAAAATACTCAGCTCAGGAGAACACCCAATACCACAGCACATGTAATAAAAATGGGTGGATTTGATGGTGAAAGAGAGAAAGGCCCACAGTGGCCATGAGGAAGGCTGCATGTCCCAGTTTATACCTGTTATAGGTCATGCAATGCCTGTTCACTATCTTTGAGTACTCCTTTCCCCATTTATTTTCAAAATTGTCCCGGTTTGAATGATACATTATAGTGTCTCTTCCTGTGCAACATCTTTCACCATCTTTGGACTCAGCAGCTCCCTCTTGCCCTCACTCACTCCCTTCCAGCCACATGGGCTGTCTTGTGGCTTCTTACACATGCCAAGCTCACTCCTGCCCCAGGATCTTTGCATTCGCTGTCTTGTTGGCCTCAGTCTCTCTACTCGTACTTACATGCATGGCTCCTCCTCATCTCCTTCAGGTCTTGTTAGCTGCAACCTCTCACCTTGACAATCCACAACCTCTCTACTGTTTTATTTTTCTCCTGAACTTGAATCATTTTCTGACACAGGAGTTGGCAAACTACAGCACTGTCTTGTCAATTAAGGTTCTGTTGTCATACACCCATTCATGATGCATTTTCTCTGTGGCTGATATTATGCTAAGGCAGAAGGTTGAGTAGTTGCAACAGAGATTGCATGGCCCACAGAGCCTAAACCATTTAAGATATTATCTGCCCTTTATAAATGCAAATAAATATATAAAAATCTGTAACTCTTAATTATCTTATTGATTGCCTGCTTCCCCCACTAAAATGTCAACTTCCCTCAAACAGGGACCGGCCTCCTCTGTTCACTGCACATCCTCAGTGCCTGCAGGAGTGCTGGCACACAGGAGACACTCAACGAAGGCTCGCTGAATGAAAATGTCACTTACAGTCCCCCAAATCTGATGCTTTGATGTTGGCTAAAATGAACATCTACGAATGAAAAACATCTACGAATGAAAAGGGCTTAGGTCAAGATCAGCTTCAATCATTAGCGATCATTTGTCAAGGGACATGTGTTTATAATCACCAACTAAACACCATTTTGTTGCCTTCTTAATTAACATTAATGGAGAAAGAAATAGTGAGAGAAACACAGGAAATCACAGAGAGACAGGAAAGAGGAAGAAGAGGGGGAGGAGACAGACACAGAGAGGCAAACACACACAACTAAGTTCTTGGTGTCTCTTCTCTTTTTTTACAAAAACATATATTTTTATTGACTTCAGAGAGGAAAGGAGATGGAGAAAGAGACAGAAAAACCAACAATGCGAGAGAATCACTGATAGGCTGCTTCCTGCACGCCCAAATTGGGGATTGAGCCTGCAACCTGGGCATGAGGCTTTGACCGGAATTGAACTCAGGACCCTTTAGTCCGTAGGCCAATGCTCTATCCACTGAGCGAAACCGGCTAAGGCTCAGTGTCTCTTCCTATAAAGGCATTAATCCTATTGCAAGGACCCAACTATCACCTAAACCAGTGGTCGGCAAACCGTGGCTCGCGAGCCGCGGTTTGCCGTTCTGTTGACTAATGAGTTTGCAGACCACTGTCATATACTACCCTTTACCTCTTTGCACACAAAATGCCACAATTGCCTAATCCTCACAGCTTCCAATTACACTGTAACATTTAGTCTAGTCCACTGGTCGGCAAACTCATTAGTCAACAGAGTAAAAAACCACGGCTTGACATAAACTGTCACCTCCTCTGAGGATTTCTAGCCCCAGCGACTGAAGAAGTCACTTGTGAGAGTCCTGGTAAGGGGAGAAGGGGAACCCTGGGGACTCCTGACAATATAATTCAAGGAGTCTGTGAATTTGAAGAGAACAACGTTAATCCTTCACTTTCCAAATTTCCACAGGAGATGGGCATTCTCTCCCATTATGAAGGGCGGCAGCTGTCTGGACAGAACCGTGATGCTTGGCACCACCAGAAATCACATACAGTTTACAGATATTACACAAATTCTTTTGAGCTTAAGACTCTCATGAAACGACGAGATTTCTCTGAACCATCACCAGGACCATTGGCAATGGATTATAAAGTCTAAAACTGCATCACAGATGCAGTATTTATTTATTTACATTTTTATTGATTTCAGAGAGAAAGGGAAGGGGAGAGAGATAGAAACATCAGTGATGAGAGAGAATCATTGATTGGCTGCCTCCTGCATGTGCCCTACTAGGAGTCAATTTTGCAACCTGGGCATGTACCCTTGACCGGGGACCTTTCAATGCCCAGGCCGACACTCCATCCACTGAGCCAAACTGATTACGGCTCACAAATCTGTTTTAAAAATACTTTGGTAACAATTTCAATACATTTGGCTTCCTTTGTTATCCCCTCTCTTTTAATTTATACCTTTAAAATCATCAGATGACAAAGTGGTCTGTGGCTCAACAAGGTAAGGATCTCTGAGGCAGAACAATCAGGCATCACATCGTGCCTTTTAGAATGACCATTGTAAAAAAAAACACAAAAAAAACGAGAGAAGTGATGGTGAGGATGTGGAGAAAAGGAACCTTCGTGCACTGTTGGTGGGGCTGTTATCCTCAAAAATTAAAAATAGAACTACCATATGATCTAGTAATTACAGTTCTGGATACTTATTCAAAGGGAATGAAAAGATATTGAAAAGATACCTACACCCCCATATTCATGGCAGCATTATTCAAAATAGTCAAGACATGAAAGCAACCTAAGTACTCACCAATGAATGGATGGGTAACGAAAATGTCACACACACACACCACAGTGGGATACTATTCAGCCATAAGAAAGAAGGAAATCCTGCAAGTTGTGACAATGTGGATGATGCTGGCGGGCATTACGCTGAGTGAAATAAACCAGAGGAAGACTAATACCGTATGATCTCACTTATACTGTAGTCAAAAGAAACCAAACTCTTAGAAAAAGAGATCAGATTTGTGGTTACTAAGAGGCAGAAGAGAGGGAGCCGGGTGAAGCTGGTCAAAGATACAAACTCCAGACAAGATAAACAGGTACTGGGGATGTAACGTACAACGCGATGTCTCTAGTTATCACCCCTGTCTGGGACCCCAGAAAGTTGCTAAGAGAGTGGATCCTACTCATGGAAGGAAAAAGAACCATTGTTTGGGTAACTATATGAGGTGATGGATGTTAACTAAACTTACTGTGGTAATCAGTTTACAATATATGTAAGCCCAGTCATTATGCTGCATCAAACGATAGTGTCCGATGTCAATTATACCTCCGTAAAACTGAAAACCAAGACCAAAACCAAAAGCTGAGGTGGGCTCTCCTGCTCCCAATCATCTATCTCTTCTGTCCTAGGCTTTAGTGAGAGTTTAAAGAAATGACTTCTTTACAAGTTAAACCAACAGACTTGCTCAAAGCAAGTTGCCATAAACCTTCAATTAGTAAATAAAATAAAATAAAATAAAATATCTGCGAAGCACAATGGGTGAAGCACAATGAAGCAAGGTGACGTGCCTGTATTAAAAAATCTAAAATTATATTTAAACACCTGCACAGTGAAAAAGTATTCAACATCCGTGTGCCCTCGGGATTCCTATGTCCCGAGGGGCCTCCCCTACTTAAAGAGTTCTGAGGATGATCAAACCTCCCCTCCCCCCAAACCCCTGCCCATCCTCAAAGGCCCGAGCTTCAGGCCTACTCTTCTAGGCACATGTTGAGTTGTCCCTGGGCGGCCTCCCTGGCTCAGGGTCCCCCCATTGCAGTCTCAGGAGTTGGCTGGTCCCGGGGGGCCACTGCTCTCTAGCCCTCAGCACTCACATTGTAGAGGAGGTCAGTCCACCCTTCCATGGTGATGCACTGGAAAACAGTCAGCACTGCAAACAGGATGTTGTCGAACTGAGTGATCCCGTTGTTGGGCCCTTCCCAGTAGGGCTGGCATTTGGTCCCATTGGGGCAGGTGCGGGCGGGTTCCTCTGTCCCACATGGAGCCGGAGACTCACCCTGAATGTCATCTGTGAAAGGAAAGGGGAGAACGTCAGGAGAAGGAGCCTGGGAGAAAAGCTCTGAGAAGTAGAGGCCCAGGAAGAGGCAATGCTGTTGAAAAAAGAAAAATAAAATGGGGGGGGGGGAGCTATTGGAACAAATTTATCAAATCTGTTAAAAACAAACCCAACACTTGCCTTCATCGATCTATTCATTGTTTTCTATTTCATGAATTTCTTCTCTAAGCTTTATTACTTTTCCTACATTTTTCAGGTGAATTAACTTCCTGTACAGCTATAAATTGCTCTTTAAGTGTGGCTTTAATTCCATTAATTCTGTCAAGTGTCATCATTGTTCAGGTAAAATATTTGGCAATTTCCAATATTATTTCTTCTTTGACCCAGGGAAAACCAAGAAGTATTTCTCTTTAAAAAAAACAAACACAAAACTTGTCAGAGATATGTAAAATAGAGTAGTATAGTGAACTCCCATGTACCTCTCACCAATTTCAATATTTATCAACTCAGGGCTACTCTTGTTTCATCTATATTCCCTTCCCACATTTTCCCACTAGAGTATTTTTAAAGAAAATCCCAGACATCCACTATTTCACCCACAAATAACCATATTTCCTAATTTCCAGACACATTTAGAATGGTCTTTTCGTTACCAATTTCCAGCTTAATTGCATTGTGGCTAGTGGATATGTTCTGTATTATTCAGTCTTTTGGAATCTGCCAAGATGTGCTCAATGGTCCCTAATACAGTCACCTTTGGTAAATGTGCTGTGTGCACTGTGAGGTAGCTGGGTTCAGTGTTCTCCAGACTTCATGAGGGCAAAGTTGTCCATCACACTGTGTTATCCTTTTGTGGCCTGATTTTTTTTTTCTTGAGATGTGCTGGGCTCAGGGAGCTGTTCTGGGGGCAATGAAGGCCAATACACACTGTACTTATGCTTAGGCACAGGAGCTAAGCTTTCTCCCCCCAAAGCAGGAGGCAGATTGTGAAAATGCCACAAGTAGAGAGACACGTGCAAAGCCTTTTGCTAGAAACCAAAGACAGCTTCTCGGCAAAGGTGGGCTGGGGCTGAGAGGTCTAAACGGAGGGGCTGATTGGGAGGGAGAGATGCCTGTGTGAACACATGGAGTCAGTGGAGCACATGTCCCAGGCGTGTCCCCAGCGGACCAGAGCGGCAGATGTGAGAGGACCCTATTCAGGGAGTGACATTTCTGAAGGTTTTCAGAGAGTGACATTATCCACCAAGAAAACAGACAGTGGAGTGTGTAAACTCAAGCTTCCCGCTAGATGAAAACTTATCTAGTTTTCATGCGCTCCAGGCTGTGTGCACAGTTCCAGCCTCCATCAGCACAGGGACATAAATCAGCATGGAACGCAGGTATCTCACTGGCCTTTGAACTGAGTTAAACAGAAACTCGAAGTCATGCAAACTAATGCCCACTGCTCTCAGAAGTGTCACTAGTTTAAGAGGCTGGAAATACCTTCCCATTCACCCTGGACCTGGAGGAGGGGCTATGGTTTAAACAAAAGGCTCAGGGCAGGGCGAAAAAAATCCATTGGCTCCTATACAAAACTAGAGGCTCAGAGCATGAAAATTCATGCACTGGAGGAGGGGTGTGCCTCAGCCTGGCCTGCTGTCATCACAGTCTGGTAGTCCTCAGGGGCGGGAGGCGACCTCTGCTGCTGCCACTGCCGGCAACACAAGCCTTGGCCGGCCCTGGTTACCTGAGTACATTCCCTCCTTATCAGCTGTGGGCACTGCCATCTTTGTGAGGGCACGAGGGTCAATCAGCATATTCCCTCTTTATTAGATAGAATGAGAACCGCTGTTTGATGGGAAGGTTGCCCCTGCTGAGAACCATCTGCCTTCACCCTGTGCCCAAGTCTGGCTCCATTCCTACCCGTGGTACCCCACTGAACACTGGTCCCTCCTTGTCCTCAGGACTACGGTAGCTCTTGCATGTTCATAGCATGGGGATAACATCTTGCATTCGTTTTCATTACTATGAATTGGTTGCAAAGGAGAGCACCTGTCCCCTTAAACTATTTTGGAAGCTGCTGGAAAGTAGGTAGAATTCCACATTATCTTTGTGTTTCTGTGAATATTTAGCACGGTGCTGGGCGCATAGGAACTGGGCTCCTGATAACAAAGAAATGCAACTGAAAACTTGTCTATCTTTAGTGGCTTTGTCCAGTGGCGTTCTTGATCCCAATCCCCCTCAACTCCCTGCCTCCTGAAATGAAACACTTGGAGTGCTGCTTCTGGAAAAGCAACCGTCCAGAGTCTGAGGAATTTGGTTATAAATATATTTTAAAATTAACCTGCTGCCTGGGTATCTATATATATCTGTCTCTTACTCATATGCTTTATAATTTTCATCGTGAGCTCCTCAGTCATCTTCCTAAACAGAGGCTTCCCACCTCTGGTGGCCCCACCCACGCCTGTCCCCTCATATCCTCACTCAGACCCAAGCCCGTTATGTGTGGTCTTGGCTGGAAAGAAAGAAAGAGAGAGAGAGAGGAAGAGAGAGAGAGAGAGAGAGAGAGAAAGCCAACAAATTGACCAAATCTCGGACCCAGATGTCCTGTTTTCTCTGCTCCTGGCTCTTTTTCCAGGGGGCCCTGCCCTGTATCTCTCCCCGAATCCCTGCCTGGTGATGAGGCCAGGCGCAGAAATAGCTCTGTCTCAATTAGCACCTTCTTCATTGGGGAAAGAAATAATTAGGACATCCCATATTGAGCAAACTTCACAAACTCAGGAGAGAAGGAGACAAGAGGAGCAAGAAGAAAAAAAAAAAGGGAAAAAAAGCATCTCAAATCAACCTTTCCTACAGGGGAGAGGGCTGAGCCGCTGAGGGTCACGGCCGAGCAGGTGGGTGGGAAGGCTCTCCAGGGCAGAATCTTCTCCTAGCAAGTCCTGCCGACAACCTCCTTCCCACATGGGGTCTCTTTCAGCTCCACCATCTGCTCTGTCCATTCCCTCAATTCACGGAGCCTTGGACCCAGGACTAGCGCTGCCATTCAGCCATTTGCGCTGAGATGGCCAGTGGTCCAAATCCTGAAACACAGGTGTCCTCCTTATGTGATTGCAGTTGGCTCTTGGCAGCGGGGGATTTAACTGAAGATGTATCTGGAAGCTATGGAGTGTGTGGATAGTGGGGACACTGCCTTGCCACACTGCTGACTCCGAGCTGAGTCCCAGGGGGCGCCTCCTGGCTTTTCTCCTGCCGGCCCCACACCATACCTCTTGCCCCAGACACTGACACAGCGTGGAAAGGAGAGGGACCAGGACCTTGTTCTGCCTGGTCGGTGCCAGGACTCCCACTTGGAGCGTTTTAGGCATATGTAGAAGTCACCCCCATTCTCCTTTTCCTCAGGTCACCACACAGAAGGCAATCAGCCCTCTGGTCAGAGAGCCCTTCCTCTTCCTGCTTTGGGACTCAGCGTGGGCTGTGGGCACTGCCAGGGAATTTGGCAGAGGTGGCGGGCACCCTGTCCATATCCTGATGCCACCTGCCCTGCCTGCTCCCACCTGAAAACAACATCCTCAGCAGTGATGGGCAGAAGCCAGTGAACAAGTGCCCAGCTCCCTCATTCCTCAGGGACACAGCGCTGCAGTGCATGTCCTCTGCTGTCTCCTGGAGGTGCCCAATGGGACCGAGCCCCAGTTGCCCACAGTGGTAATCTGCTTGATAACACCCCTTTACGAGCTGTCTTCCCTTCCCTGTCTGACTTCCACAAGCCCCCAATGGCACCTCCAGGAACCACTTCCCAAACAGACCCAAATAAGCCTGGGACAGCTTCTGGGCAACCCCAAAGCAAGGCCCTCGCAACGACGAAACCTGGAGTGCTGCTCTGTCCCGTCTTGCCTGCAGTGCATTTGGAAGCTTCCTGGAGAAGCAAACCCTGCAGAGCCCTCCCAGGAGCTTGTCCCCAAGGGAGGAAAATAAACGGGAGCAGGCTGGGAAAAAACACATGATGATGTTCGGACCTACCTGTCCCCTCTTCAAAGCAGGTGGTATGAAATTTTCCCATATAAAATTCTAACCCTATGATTGCAAAAATAAGGATTGCAAAAAATAGGAGAAGGCCGATCTGCAGCAAGGGGATCATCGCCTTCATGATCGACTTCAGGACGACTTGTAAACCTGGGGAGACACAGAGAGATGCCCCATGGCCGTGAGCAGTTACCCAGAAGTCCCCCCTCCCCCGGATGCTTCTGAGGGAACCCAGAGCCCACGGGAGGCTTGGGGGTGGTTGATGGTGAAGAATGGACACACAGAGGCTGTTCATTATTATAATAGGAACAACCCCCCTTAATTTTTAAAAGCACTTATTTTAAAACATTTAAGAAAGTATTTGTTATATGCAGGGTCATTTGATGAACCTGTGGGCTATAAAAGGAGTGGGAATCCATTGCTTTCTGGGCCATGGTCCCAGGTGCTGGGTGGCTCTCACCCAGAGCGGGGCACCTTTTACTAATGTTTTCCCCCACCAACAAGGGCATCTTTTCCTAATTTATGCCAAGGCACCATGTAGACAAGTTGCCACTCTGCACGGGCAAGCAGTCGGCATCCCAGTTCCAATCCAGAGAAACCAGACGTAATTCCATTGGCTTCCAGCACTAGCCCACCACGAGGTGGGTGCATGTGGAAAATGATCCCTGTTTCGCAGAGGTGGAAGCAAGGCACAGAGAGGGGTCGTGATTCACCCACGGGCACGAGAAACAACAGAGCCAGGATTCAAACCCAGGTCTGAGTGACGTCAGAGCCTATGTCTGTAATCACTGGGCTCTATGTTAGGGAAGTCTGTGGTTAAAATCAGCGTTCCAACATATAACCTGGGACCTGCTTCTTGATGAAAGAACTCTGTACGGCCCAGATCAGCCCCTGCTGACAGGAGGAGACCCTACACGAGAGGGACCCTGTCCAGATGGCCCGAGGGAGCTATGCTGTTCCACGGGGCCCAATAGAAGGCAATGCTCATGAGGCAGCGTGGTACCGTGGGCCAAGCCAGACCTCCTGTGCTGTGGGTGCGTCCACCCTGCGGCTGCTGTGAGCATTGGCTGCTAAGGGCTCCAGCCCCCTCCTCTTCACAGAGCTGCCCTTGGTTATAAAGAGATGCTTCACCTGGGAGCCTGCTGCTGCGCCACCGCCCACCCCCAATAAGTGACCAGAGAGTACAAAAGGCCAGCCTCCTTGCCTCCCATGGGAGGACAACCCTAGTGCTCTTCACACTCCATTCCCTCTCCCCTCTCTTCCCTAATAGCCTCCTCCCCCTATAAAGAAGGGGCATCAGAACACCTAAATCTGCTGTGAGGGGACCAGACAGCCCTAGTCATCTCCCTGCTAGCAATGTGACCTTGAACCAGTCAAGCAGCCATTCTGAACCTCGGTTTCTTCGTCTATAAATGGGCACCACAACAGTACCTCCTTCCCACCATTAAACGAGAGTGCATACCTAGCCAAGTACCTGTCATGCCGGACTCCTGTTCGTACTAGCTTTGGAATGGCTCTTAATTTAAAATGAGGCAGGCTCCTGCTGGGACCTGCAGACCCCTGACTAGAAGGGCCTTCTTTCTACAAAAAGACACTGCGGTGGTCTTCTGGGAAATCCTACTCTTTAAATCTGGATGACAATGAACCTGAAGAACGACACCAATGAAAATGGTGACAGTGATAGAACCTATACCACAGGCTCGTTATGAGGATAAATGAGTTTTACAGCGGCAAATACTTAGAACTGTGCCTGGCACGTAATAATAACCGAGGCAGTGGAACATAAAAAAGGCCAGCTCAGTGTGTGTTTGGTTCTTACAGCCAAACATAACCCTGATCCTGAATATGGCAGGAGGAGAAGCACCCTTAGAGAATGAGGAAGCGGTGTGGAACGAGGATGGACTTTGGGGCTCGTCACCAAAAAGCTGCAAGAACTCAGGTGAGTAGTTTAACCTTTCCGTGTCTCACTCAGCCTTTTCATCTGTAAAATGGGTTTATGGGGTGATGACATAACGAACCAAAATATAATGCATATAAAGCTCTCTGTGCAGTGCCTGGTACACCACACAGGCATTCAAGAAGCGGTGACGGTGATGGCCTCCGGGTCACTGCCCAGGCGTGGGGCCGCCCTTGCCAACTCCTCATTCTGCCCCAGAGCAGCCACAGCACCTTGATCCAGTTATTCAGCCACCCTGAGACCGTCTCCCCATCTGTGAAATGGAGATGTCTGTGCTAGCAGCTCCATGAGGCTGTGAGCACTGAATGAGATGACATGTGGCACTTAGCGCGGCCCCTGAGAAACAGCAGGTACTCCATAAGGGGGAGGGGAGGGCTGTGGTTAGGGACGAGGCTCCCGGCCTGCTTACAGGAGCTCACCCAGACCTGAAGCCAGGTTCCTGAGGGTTCCCTGGGGAGCTTCCTCAAAGGGGAGGCTGCCTGGACACAGGGTAGGGGGGCACTTGGGGGCTCCTTCTGAGATGCAGAGGGGAAACTGACGACTCTAGGGCCCCAAGAAGACGCCTCGCCAGGATCAGAAACTCACGCACTTGGGATTCCAGACACCAGCTTGAGCGGCCGCAGCACTCGAACTGCCCTCAGTGTCCGTAGGTCAAACTCTGTCCCCACTGTCGCCAAGATGCTGGAAGAAAGAGACCAGAGTGGAAAACAGAGGGTGGGTTTCAGGGTCAAGGCCAGGCAGATGGGCGGGGTGCTTGGGGTTTGATGTTGTCAGTTATTGGCTGGGGGACCACGGGCAGGCCTCAGTCTGTCACCTGTAAAAACAGTGGTAATGTTACCTGCTTCACGAGATAACAGGTGATTTAGGCCCCCAAACAGGTGGATGGTTGATGCAATTAAATGCTGGAGTAGGAGGAAAGGAATGTGGCCGGGGGCGAGGAACAATACATTTCACAACCACAATTAGAATGGACTGTGGGGAGTCTGGGGGTACTGGGGGAGAGACTGGGAGAGTGGCAGAACCTTTAGGGGCTCAGTGCTCTTTACCAACTGGCAGGAAAGTAGTTCAGTATTAACAGCCCAAACTACATGGGTTCAAGTCTTAATTCTGCCACTTCCCAGCTGGGTGACCTTGGATGAGTCACTTTCCTGCTCCATGCCTCAGTTTTCCCCTTCCTATAATGGCATGGCAAGAGTACCTGAGAGTACAGTATTCAGCACTACACTTCAAACAACAGCACACCGCAAAGGGTTGTGAGGACTAAATGAATTGATAGTCGTGAAGTGCTTGGCACAGTGCCTGGCACACAGGAAGCTGCTTGTAAATAAATGGAAAAATGAACAAACCAGGAGGAGATGTGGCCCCGATGGTGTGGACCAGCTGGCACTGGCTCTAGAAAGCAGCTACAGACCCAGGTCTCAGGTCAAAATGAGACACTCTTGCAAATACCGGTAAGACAAGTCTTCCGTAGACCCCTACCCCACCGGGAAAGACCCCCACCTACTAAGACCTCATTTGTAAAAGTGTTACTGGTGAGAAAAGGGGTCCCGTAGCGCCTCCTCCAAAGGCTCCCTGGGAATCTCCCTGCCCTGCTTCCCAAATGAGTCCATTTCCAAGGTAAGTGATGTAGAATGAGCTACCACGGAGCCACTCAGCAGAAAAGGCTGTCACCATCACTTCAGGTGATGGACTTGAGATGCTGGAAACCAGTGGAGGGTGGCTAAGCAAATAATTTGAAGGTGTCATCAGTCTTTGCCCGGGGTCTAGACCTTACCACTTTGGCCTGTACCGACCAGTATCTGCCATCTCTTTGTCTGAGGGCTTTTCTCCAAAACTCAGACAGGCCCCTATGGGAGTAGCCCGCAACCAGAGACTGCTGGGAGTAGGTGGATCAATTCCCAGGCTTCCTCATCGCTTATTCCAAATGGTTCTAAGAGGTGTTCCCAAGAGGGATTGACCCCAGCTGCCTACCAGAATCACCTGCTCATCAACACTTCCTGGGGTCATCTCCCAGATGAACTACTTGCACCCAAATCCTTGTTTCAGGGTCTATTCTGGGGCACCCCAAACTAAGACAGGGGTTGATCCCAACTCTTTTTCAAGACTACCCTTAGAGCAAAGATGGCATTTTAGATTGGACAAACCTATTTTTCTATCATCAATAAATGTGCATCTGAGTATGTCCTATGTGCCAGGCAGTGCAACACACAAGATTCTCCCTGCCCCATGGAGCTGGTACAGAAGAAAAATGTTTAACAAAAATATGGACACAATGAATGAACACACCACTGGTATGATGCATTCTTAGAGAGATCCAGAAGACAACAGCTCTGACAGCACACAGCAATTCATATTAACTAGTCTGGGACCCAAGGGGGATCAAGCTGAGGTTTCATGGATGATTAGGAGGAATCTGGTCAATGGGAGAAGAACTTTTTAGCCTAAGGGAATGGGCCAGACAGAGAGCATGGGTGGGAAGAAGCTTGGTAAATTTAAGGAATGAGATAGTGCCATGAAGCTGGAGCACAGGAGGTAGCCATGCCATACAACCCCAAATAACTTTCAGTTTAATTTACTCTATTTTTCTCTTCCTCTACCAACTTTCTCATATTCCTTTGAGTTCCTAAAACACCATTCTATTTCTACATCTCACTTTCTACCCCTCTTGGCAGATAATTGGTTAGAGTGTGCAGAGCATATGACAGGCATCATTTGAGTCTTCATTGAATTCATAAACATGAACTGAGTACCTACAACATGCTAGGTTCTTTCCTGAGACAGGGATTCTGCGGGCACCAAGAATAAACCCAATAAATATGCTGGGTGTCAGGGTGATGAGCACAAGTGAGAAAAGCAATGCAGGGAGGGGGAAGGGAAACATCAGCGACCTGGGGCAGGATGAGGGTCATAATGGTGAAAGCAACTGTTCTTTGCCATCTGGCGAGGAAGTAACTCAGTGACAGGAATGCTCAGACCAGCACTGCCCAGGAGAACTTTACTAAGAGCTGCATGTGAAATTTGTAATTTTCTAGCAGTCACATTAAGAGAGTAAAAAAAAAAAAGCATGTGAAATTAATTTTAATAACACGCTTTCTTTAACCCAGTCTATCCAAAGTATTACAATTTCAACAGGCAATCAACATGAAATATTTATTATTTGGAAGAAGTCTTTGAAATCTGGTGCATATTCTTCACTTATGGCACATCTTATTTTTATTTTTATTTTATTGATTTTAGAGAGGAAGAAAGAGGGAGAGAAAGAGAAATATCAACGATGAGAGAATCATCGATCGGCTGCCTCCTGCATGCTCCCTACTGGGGATCGAGCCCACAACCTGAGCATGTGCTCATGGCTAAAATCGAACCTGGGACCCCTCAGTCCGCAGGCTGACGCTCTATCCGTTGAGCCAAACCAGCCAGAGCACATCTTAGTTGAGGTGCTTCATGGCTGCATGTGGCCAGTGGTGAAAGTCCTGGACAGTGCCAGCCCAGGGAAAGAGACACTGAAGTAGGTGTGAAGAAAGATAGGGGGTGAGCCTCATGAATAAGTCAGGGGAAAACTCGAGGCAGAGGGATAGCCAGTGCAAAGGTCATGGGGCATAACTATCCCTGGTGCATTTGCAAAACAGTGCAGAGGCCAGTGTGGCTGGAGCCAAGGAAGCCAGGGTGACAGTAGGAGGGTATGAGGACAGGGAGGCGATGAGACCTTGTAGGCCATGGGGGGATTTTGGCTTTTGCTCTGAGCGAGGTGGGAACTATGGAGGGTTCTGGGCAAAGGAGAGAGACATAATCTGACATATAGAATAAGACCCCTCTGGGACAAGTCCAAAAGCTGAAAGACTTGGGGAGGAAGCAACTGCACTGTTCTAGAGGAGCGATAATGGGTCTAGATCAGCTTGTGCCAGACGTAATGGTAACACCGAGGTGAACTCAACCCTGCCCTAGAGACCATCATAGTAAGTGGATGAGAGAGCATGTCCTCTGGTCCCAGAGCTGTAGGAGGCAGGAATGAGGAGGACGTGAATACAGACAGCATCATCACGGAATCCAAGTCTGAGGAGGCAGCACAGCACGCAGCTCATAAAATCTCAGACCTGGGGTTAAACCCCAGCCCCGTGTTTCCTCCTTGCGTGGCCTCAGAAAGGCAGAACTTCCCTCCTGCCAGCACCCAAGATGGCCTACCTCCTGGCCTCCCCCTGGAAGGTGAGAAGGAAAGGGAAGGAAAATGAGAAGTAAAGGGCTGAAAACCAATTTGGCTCAGTGGATAGAGCCGCGGCCTGCAGACTGAAAGGTCCCAGGTTGGATTCCAGTCAAGAACATGCATCTTGGTTGCGGGCACATCTCCAGTAGGGGGTGTGCAGGAGGTGGCTGATCGATGTTTCTCTCTCATCGATGTTTCTAACTCTCTATCCCTCTCCCTTCCTTTCTGTAAAAAATCAATAAAATATATTCAAACACACAAACAAAAGAAAATGGGAAGCAAAGGAAGGCCTCTCTGGCTGAGAACCCCCGCAGAGCAGAGGCTTCACTCAGGGTGTGTGGTGCATGAGGCTGTGAACTGGAGGCTGAAGAGGCGGGTCTTGTTGTGTGGACAGTGGGAGTCATGTAAGGTTGGGGAGCAGGGGAGGGCTGGGATTGGGGTTGGCGTTAGGAAGACAAGCCTGACAGCTGAAAGGACAGATTGGTGGTGATGGGGGCAGGAGCTAGGAGGGAGCCGCAGAGCAGGCCGGTGTAATGAGGGCTGGAAGTAGGACAAAGACAGTGGGAGTACAAAGGAGGCCCCGATTTATATTTAGCTGCCATTGATTGCTGTGCACCAGGGAGCTTGCCTGGACTCATCCATTCCTTCCTGCATCCCAGTATTTAGCAGGATGAGCCCCATTTTACAGAGCAGGACACTAAAGCCCAGAGATGTTACTAATGCATGGAGAGCCACACTACTGAGAACTTGGCCCGGGACACCAGCACTCCAGAACCCGTTCTCCTGGTCACGTCACAGGGTTCACTGGATGGAGCCAGGGCAACCGTGGAGATGAAAGGGGAGGGAAGAACGGCTTCCTGGTTCTGAATGAACCACCGAGAGATAGTCATTTATTTATCCAACAACGTTTATTAGCACCTACTGTGGGCTTTGTGCTCAGGTAGGGCCGGAGGATGCCGCCATGAACAGTGACAATGGTAAAACACATAGTAGGTCCAATGGTGGGAAGCACTATGGAGAACAATACAGCAGCCACCAGGGCTTCTAATGGGAGGATGGAGCATGGGGTGGGAGAGCAGAATCCAGGGTAACTGTAGGGTTCTGACCTGGGCTATCGGACGGAAAGAGTTGCTGTGATTGAGATGGGGAAGATGGACGAAGGGGTAGGTTCGAAGGAAGATCAAAAGCTGGTTGTGGACCCGTTGAGTTTGAGATGCCAGTTTTCTGTAACTCCCTTGTCAAAACTTTCCACTGGATCCCATCAAGCTTAGAATAAAATCTACACTCTACTGTGACAAGACCTTCCGTGCCTTGACCCCTGCAGGCCATGCCGTCCCACTCTGGTCACTCTGACTTTCTGCTCTGCCTGTCCCACCCTGGGCATGATATACTGGCGATTCCTTTTTCTTCAAATGCTGGACCATCCCCTCAACTCTCTTTCTCTGGTTTTAGATGGCTTCTTCAAATCCTTCAGGTGGTAGCCTAAATTTTGCCTTTTTGGCACCTCTGGCTAAAGAGGGCCTTCACTCTCAAATTATGTGGTTTATTAAATTGCGCTTAGTATTCATGTCTTCTTTTCGAATGTTAGCTCCATGAGCCGAACAACCTTTTTTATTTTTGTAGTACCTGAAGCATTTTTCATGGCCTGCCCTAGCTGGTACTCACTAAATATCTGATGAATGAGTAAGGAGTAGCATAGGATTATGGTAGACTAGAGATCTCAGAGTAGATAAAGAAAAAAAAAAAAGCCAAGGGCCACAATGGCATGTTGTGGAAAAGCAACACTGTAAGAGACAAGAAGAGGAAGGAGATGATGACAAAGAGGGAGGAGTCACAGAGGTGGGACAGGACCTGGCAGAGATTGTCATCCCTGGGGATCAGGTGCAAAAGTGTTCTGAGAAAGGTGAGGCCACTGGTCTCCAGCGCAGCGCAGAGATGAGTAAGATGCAATGGAAGGAAGAACATCCATCACTTGTGGCATCAGGTCACGGGGGAGACCTGTGACCTTGCCTATCTCAAAACACGTTTGAACTTGATCCCCAGGGATGACACTCTGCCAGGAGAGATCAAGAGAACTGGAAACAAGAGCCTGGGCCTGAGGAGAGAGGCATTTTTAGGGCGAAGAGAAGTGAATAGGTTTATATGTTGAGAGAGAAGCAAGTGATATATCTCTTGGTGTTTAAAGCTGTACTGCCCAATACGGTAACCGCTAGCCATACAACACTACTTAATATATACACTTAATTTAAAGTCGACATTCAGTTCTTCAGTTGCACTTACACATAGCTATTTAAATATATACTTAATTTAATTTAAATTAAGAGAGACATTCAATTCCTTAGTTGCATTAGCCTCATTTCAAGTGCTCCATAGCCACATGTGGACAACTGAATACACAGAACATTTCCATCATCGTAGAAAGTTCCACTGGATGGTGTTGCTCTAGCGTCTCCACTTTACCACGTCAGGAGTTTTCATCTCTTTTGTTCTCCAGTACCTAAAATTCTCCAGGCATACAGTAGGTGCTCAATAAATGTTTGTTGAATAAATGAATGAAGGAATAGTGAAGAAGTGAAGTGTAGGAAAGCATAGAGGCAACTATTAATAGGGTATATTCTAGAAGAGATGGATGGGTAGGTGGAAGGCAGGACTTCTATTAAACTAGGAAAAGGACACTCAATAGCCATCCCCACTCCTTCCATTGCTAGATGGAGCCCATCTTCCATCAAAGCGGCAGAGAATGCTCAATAGTTTCTATTACCCAGGATTCCTTGTAGCGACAGCACTGGTCACATGCCTGTCATGTGTCTAACAGAGAACCTAGGTGAGTCTGCTGGGGGCTTCTGCGAAAGACTCTGCTTCTTGAGGAGCCACATGACTGGAGCCAGCCTTCCTCATCTTGTGTGTTCACAGGGGATGGCTGGGCAGACATCGTGGAACTGAGGTGGTCATTGAGGCACCCTGAGTGGTAAAGGTTACCAGACAGTCTTTACACTAAAGATGGCAGAGTGGAAAGATGGAAAAGATTCCCCGGAGACATTGCTGAGTTGCAGAACCAACCACTCAAGCTCCAGACTTCCTGTAATCTGTGTAACAAACATCCTTCCTAGAGGTTAAGAGTCAGACAGTTGGGTTCAAATCCCAGGTCCTCTAGTCACTAACCTGTGGAGTTGAACAGTGACTCAACAAGTGACTCAGTTTCCTGAGCTGTAATGTGGAGATGATAGTGGTACTTTTATAAGTGGGAATTTATGTGAATGCTTACACTTGGGTGCTTGGAATTTATTAAGTCCCTAGGCAAACGCTTGCTTTCATCACCATTTTTATTTTATCTTGTTACTTGCTGCTAAGTTACATCGTGGCATCAGGTGGGTTCTAAGAACCCACTGATAAAGGCAACACCAGTGAGTTTACTGTCAGGTTGTACACTTTATGCTTAACATACAGAGACCCCATTTTATGCCCCAGTATCTTTATCAGGTGAGTGTTCTCTCATTTCACTGACAGGAAAACTAAGCCCCGGAAGGGTTAGCTACCTGCCCACAACCACACAGCTAACATATGGTGCCTGGATCCCGAGCCTGCCTTTGCCACCTCTATTCCCTCTCCTGGGACCTCAACCAATCTCATGCCTCTACTAACCTGAGTGTGGAAGGAGCTCCATTTTCTCAGCTGTCTGGAAGTCAGGATGTTAGCATGTATTTGCAGAGTAACAACTACTATGTTCCAGGCAGGGGAGAAGGGGAACATGTGCAGAGGCCCTGAGGCTGGAGAGACCTCATGGTGAAGAGTGAGGTTATAGTTGAGAAGGAGGGGCCGAGGTCAGGAGAGTGAGGAGGCGTGAGCAGGGTTGAAAAGCAGGGAGGAGAGGGAGGCTGTTGTGGATGCCCTGACTTTAGAAGAAGCTCCTGCCCCTTATAGATTCGGGTCAGATCTTTCTGAGAGGAATACGTAGGAGCAAAACTGCTTCCCCTGCAGTGTGCATTCTTGCCACTCAGGAGACTGTGTCTATCCTCTTCAAGTTCATGTTGATATCACCTGACTTGTAGTTCCTCTTCGGAAAATGATTCCTAATTTTTTTAAAAACCCTCAAATACAGGGTAACAAGTTACTCGTTTTCCTCACTTCGTGGCATATTTTCACCTTGGGTCTGTGCAATGCCCCTCTCTTGATCGTTTGTTTGTTCACTCACTCACTCACTCACTAATTCATTCATTCATTAACTCATTCATTCCCTTTTATCCTCAGACTCTATTTTCATTCTTCCCCCAATTCAATGTTTAATCTGGTCTGATTAGAATACATTTTTCCAAAACATATGCTTCATTTTGTGTTTCCATCTCAGAGCCATGTTTTGATGCCCCATCCAGGATGGTCTGTTGACGTGCAGTCTGAGGCTGTCCCTGAGCCTGGGGGCCCATAGCTGCATCTGTCACACCCCACCTCCTGTGCCCCAGAAATGGGCACCAGGTGGCCCCCAGCTCCTTCTCCACAGATGATATGGAAGCCAACATCTTCATGCCCTTCCTTTAGAGACCCAGTGAAAATCTCCCCGGGATGGGCAGTGGGAGCATAACTGCTGGTGGGTCTGGACTTAACTGGATTCAGTCCTGCTGATGGTCCTCCTAACAACTGAGGCCACACCCCCTGAGTGCGGCAGGAGCTTTGTCCGTCCCACATTCCCATCTAATTAAAGTCTTATCCACCTTTCTAATTTTTTCCATTCTAAGAGGCATCCAAAGATATTCACTGCTTTAATTTTCATTCTAATTACAAATGATTTTGAGAATAAGGTCATACTGATTACTTCGTCAGAGGTCTCTTTTCTAATCTGCCTGGTCACATTCTTTTGTTTCCCAATTGGGATTGTTGCCTTATTCTTGTTGATTTGCAGACATTCCTTCATATAGTCTTTTTTTAAAAATATTTTTTTTATTGATTTCAGAGAGAAGAAAAGAGGGGGAGAGAGAGAAACGTTAACCAGCTGCCTCCTGCACACCCCTACTGGGGACTGAGCCTGCAACCGGGTATGTGCCCTGATTGGGAATCAAACCAGCATGGGTTGATGGTCAACCACTGAGCCATACCGGCTGGGCCCCTAAGATAGTCTTGATCGGCACTGCCTTTATAGTAGCCACTGGCCACATGTGGTTACTGAATATCTGAAATGTGGCTAGTATGAGGGAGGAACTGAGTTTTAAATAGTACTTACTTTTATTTTATTTACATTTAACATAGTCACATGTGGCTAAGGGCTACAATAACAGACAGTAGTTTATTATTAATCCCTGGTTAGTTTTCCTTCTACCATACTATGCACTATTTACAAACACTGCTTTAGTTCTTACCAGGTACCAGGTGCTATTCTAAATGATTTATAAATATAAACTCATTTAAAACGCCTATCAGCCCATAATTAGATGCCGGTCTCTCCATGTTACTGACAAGGAAACTGAGGCACAAAGAGGTGATAATTTGCCCCAGGATTCATAGGAAATGGTAAGACGAGGAACTGGCAGATTGGTTCTCCTTCTCCCCTGAATTATGTCTTTATTGGAACAGAACATTTTTAAAAAATATATTTTGTTGATTTTTTTACAGAGAGGAAGGGAGAGGAATAGAGAGTTAGAAACATCAACCAGCTGCCTCCTGCACACCCTCTACTGGGGGATGTGCCCGCAACCAAAGTACATGCCTTTGACTGGAAAGGAACCTGGGACCCTTCGTCTGTAGTCCAATGCTCTATCCACTGAACCAAACCGGTTAGGGCTCGAACAGAACATTTTAATTATCATATAATCAAGCACTTTTTTTTGCTTTAGATTTTGTGCGGTCCTCTCAAGTGCCTTGACCTTTGCACCAAGTTCTTCCTCTTATTTGTCCTGTACAGTAGAGGACTGCACAGAAGGACACATTCCTATTTTTGGTGGTTCCTAAAGCTCTCTCAAAGTGCAGTGTTTTCTTAAATGAAAAGGAATGGGAGCAGATGCAAAATCCCCGGAAAGTGCCAGGTAAGTGATTCTAAAAAGACGGGTGACTATGTCGGGGACAAGAAGGGAGGGGACTTGCAGATTTGGAGACTAGCAGGCCTAGGGCCTCCCGAGGTCGCCCTGGCTTGCTGACTACAGGCTGAAGGAGGCAGCGGAAAGGAAAACTCCCGAGAGCAGGACAAGAAGAGGGAGGAAGGTTACGTGGTTGGTTTAAGTGGGCTGGGACACTGTCTTCCCAACAGAGTAGATTCACCCAAATTTGCAAGCAAAGAGCACAGTGTCGGTGGAGAAGGAGAGGCAGCAGTCCGCTCCAGATATTTGATGGAGTGAAATCCTCTAAAAAATGGACAGCTATGTTTTCAATTGAATTCCCGGACACTGCGTGGGCACTTCCTACCAGAGGGAGAAGCACTCCTCAACCAAAATATAGCTAAACTCTCGCCCACAGTGGATGGGAATCAGACTGGTCCAACCACCTGGGGAAATGGTTAGGCAATTTCCACCAAAGTGAAACAGATCGCTCCCTTCGACCCAGTAATTCCATTCCTAGAAAACCTCCCAGAGAAATGTGAGCAGCAGGTACCACAAGGTAAGTAGAAGAGTGGCAACAGCAGCTTTCTCTGTGATAGCACCAAAGTGGAAAGCATGCAGGTGCCCTCCACCAGTGCCGTGGATAACAGGTGGTGCAGTACGCACAGCCAGAGGATGAATGGCCGACGGCTACCACAGCAACAAGGATGGAGCTCACATGCATCAAAGAAAAGAAGCCAGGCAGGGCACACAGTAGGATCTCGAGTGAACCACACTAATCTGTGCTGTCCCACGCCAGGATGGAGTTACTGATGTTGGATGAAGAAACGGGTTTGTGCTGGCCTCAAGCAATGAGAGGGTTTCTGGAGGTTGGGGGTAGTCTTGGTTCTTGATTTGGGTGCTGGTGACATGAGTGCTCAGATTTTGGAAATTTCTCAAATTATACCCATACCCGTGTGCCTTTCCATATGTTTACAGTTAAAACAGAGTTAGAAAGAGGTAATGTTTGAGTGCTTGCTGTGGGCCAGGCAACGCACATTACTTCCTTCAATCCAACATGGCGACCCTACGAGGTAAGGCCGGTCATTCATTCCCTCTACTTTCCAGACCAGAGAGTTTGAGTCACTGTTCCAAGCTCATACAGCTAGTACACAGCCAAGCTGGGATTTGCTCTCATGTCCCATTCATTTCTACCTACGCTGCAGTACTTCCCAGGCTTGGAAAAGTGAAGGTTCATGGATTTCTCTGAGACAGAGGAGAAAAAGGAGGGGAAAAAAGCAGATGATGACCCTGAGGAAATTGAAAGGAAAAGGTATTTAAAAGTGACCGCTGTCTTAAGAAAAAGTTGGCATGATCCCAAGGTATCAGAGAAGGTTGGCAGCAGATGTGGGTTGAATTTAATACAGGCACTGACTAAAGATGAGGAAATGGGTTGTGTGCTGGCCTCAGCCTATCAATAACCAATGTTGTGGCTGGACTAGTCTTTGTGGTTTCTGTTATGACTGCAAGACCCCCTTCAATAATCATCATCACGGAATTTTTGGGAAAAAAGAAAGGTTTATTACTCATAGGACCTGAAAATTACACAATATACCTGGGGCCACACAGCGAAGTTGAGGGGGAAGAGGGAACATGTAAGCCATGGCTTCAGCTTTTATTGGGATGGAGGAGGGCTGGGGGGACCCAGGATTTTTTAAAAAATATATATATAATATTTTATTGACTTCAGAGAGGAAGGGAGAAGGAGAGATAGAAATATCAATGATGAGAGAGAATCACTGATTGGTTGTCTCCTGCACGTCCCCCACTGGGGATCGAGCCCACAACCTGGGCATGTGCCCCTGACCAGAATCGAACCCAGGACCCTTTAGTCTACAGGCTGACGCTCTGTCCACTGAGCCAAATCTGCCAGGGTGGGATCTAGGGTTTTTAAATTCACTCTTCATTGGTGAATTTAAAACATAAGAATGGGAATTTAAAGTACAAGAAAGAGAAAAAACTTCAGTGACCCCAAAAGTTAGTAACTGAAATCAACCAAGGTTTATAAAACAAAGGGGCCTCAGTGGTTGTAGTCGGTGGCTGGCAGCGGTGTGTTTATTGAGACAGCTGTCTTTGAAGTGGATGCCTCTTTGAAATGGATGCCTTGGCATCAGAGCTTAAGTCAGGCACTTCCGTTACAAAAAAGAAAAGAAAAAAACCCAACACCTAAAAAACATTGAGGGGTACTGAAGGTCCAGCTAAGGGGACTCCCTGCAGGAACCCTAGCCACTGGTTCTCTTGTGCCACTTTGGCTTCACAATCATTTCCCAACACGGCAACAACTAACATGTTATAGTCTTACTTTTCCATAGCCTCGATCATGGGCACCATCACCACAAACTGACACCCGCCTTGCTCATGAACAAACTGAGGTTCCAAGAGGCCAGTGTCTTGACTGAGACCACACACAGGAAGTGTCAGAGCTGACCTACAACTGAAGTCTTCTGCCTCTACTCTGCCCCTTGAAGCAAAGCCTCCAACTCAGTGGGCTGCTCCCTCTACCTCCCTGCTTCTTCCTCTGCTCCTTTAAAATAAATAAATAAATAAATAAACAAACAAACAAATAAATAAATAAATAACATATATCTATATTATAAAAGGCCTGTGGCCCTGATACCGTAAGAACCAAAGCACAGATGGGCAGGACTGTGAGCATGGTGAGGTGCACGCAGGTGGGCAAGGCTGCACATGGGGCTGCAAGTGCTATGGGGTGGTGGGGTGTGCACGGATGGGCAGGGTGGTGCGATTTCACGTGCTGGGCTTCTAGTGTGTGTGTGTGTGTGTGTGTGTGTGTGTGTGTGTGTATTTTTAATTGATTTCAGAGAGGAAGGGACAGAAACATAAATGATGAGATGATCGGCTGCCTCCTGCACTGGAGATCAAGCCCACAACTTGGGCATATGCCCTGACCAGGAACTGAACAGTAGGTCAACACTCAACCACAGAGCCACACCAGCCGGGTTCCCTCTGCTTCTTTATCCAGAGAACCTCCTCCTCACCAATCCACAGCTCTGCCTTCAACATTGCTTCTGTGCCAGCCCAGAGAACTTTTTGCTATGGTGGGAACATTTTATTCTGAGTTGTACAATATGGCAGCCAACCGCCACGTGGCTAATGAACACTTAAAATGTGGCTGAGCGATTGAATTTTTCATTTGATTTAATGTTAATGGATTTACTCTTATATTTAAATAGCCACATGTGGCTAGTGGCTACTGTGCTGTATTGCGCAACTCTGAAGATGCATTGTGGAGTGGATTACATAATCGAGGCATGCAGTTAGTCACACACTACCGAGTGCTGAGTACCCTCCGCTTTGCTCCCGAGGTCTAATCTTCAGCTTCCCTGGGCCCAGCCAGGTCAATCCCTGTGGACTTCAACTCCCAGAATGCTTTGCTCTGATTCCTGATTGGAGGCACTGGCAGATGAGGGAGAGATTGGAGTCTTGCTTCCATGCTTCTTCCCTGGTTCTAACCCAGTCTTTCCTGCATGGCTCTGTCTCTGCTGGGTTCCAGGAGTGTAGGGATAGCAATGGCTTTCCTTTGGGGATCTCAATAACCCTTATCTACTTTTTTTTTTAAATTGATACCTGAGAGGAAGGGAGAGGGAGGGAGAGAGAGAAACATCAGTGATGAGAGAATCATTGATGGGCTGCCTCCTGCATGCCCCACACTGGGGATTGAGCCTGCAATCCAGGCATATGTCCAGATAGGGAATCGAACCACGACTTTCTGGTTCATAGGTCGATGCTCAACCATTGAACCACACTAGCCAGGCCTTTCCTGCTTTCTTGACCTGGCCCCTTCTCTTTAAGGAATTTCTTTATTACCTGCTCTTCATGTGAAAGCATCTGGTGGGTAAATCCTGTTTCCTGTTGGGACATTGATTAATATAAGGTAGGAGGAATGGATGGTCCATGAAGGCTGTCCCTCTGTGGGTTCCTAAACCCACCAGTTTCTGAGACAAAAACAATCTCTGGAGAAGTGGGATTTGAGTATAGGATCCCTCACCTTAAATGGCAGGGATACTCTGCTGTCTTTTCCCAATAAGACTTCAAGTTGGGGGAAAGACGTTCTGCTAGGTTCCTGCCTCGCCCCATTGCAAAGCAAGAGTAACTAACTCCTAAGAGCAGGAAACCCAAGAAACAGAGGAAGTGGGTGGGAAAAGACAAGGGTGTCTTAAAGTTGTCCTAAAATGGGACTTGAAAGGAGGTGACACAGAATAAGATGTGGGGCTTGATTCTCAGTGAGGACCTATGGCAGAACTGCTTTCTGTCTCTTCTTCCTGGGCACTCAGCTGGACTATAGTCCCCCTCCCTCAGGTAGGCGTGGCCACATGACTAAGTTCTGGCCAGTGGAAGGTGAGTGGAAGTGATGTGGCTACTTCTAGGCGGGGCCCGAAATGTTTCCCCAGTGTTCTCCCTCCACTGTCTTCCCTTCTATGGCTTTATGCCATGGAGCATGAAGATCTTGAAAGCCACAAGCCGAAGACAAGGAACCACAATCCAGAAGGAGCTGGGGCCCCGCCACCTTGCTTGGAGGAGAACTGCCCACTATTCAAGAATATCCCTTTGGCCCTGGCCAGTGTGACTCAGTTGGTTGGAGTATTGTCCCATGAATTGAAGGATAACAGGTTTGATTCCTGGTCAGGGCACATATGGGAGGCAGCCGATCAATATTTCTCTCTTATATTGATGTTTCTCTCTTTCTCACCCTCCTCTTCCTCTCTCTCACCCTCTCCCCTCCTCTCTCTAAAATCAAGAAATTTTTTTAAAAAGAAAGGAATACTCATTCGGGGCTTTCTGCATGCCAGAATTAAACCTCTATTGTGTTGGAGTCCTTATATATGTTGAGGGTTCTTTGTTACAGCAGCAAGCAGTATTTAATATACTTACTAGTAACTTAGCTTATTTAATACACAGTGACTAATACACTGTGAAGCTAAAATTTCAGCTCCATGCTGAAATTGTTCAATGATGGACCCTCACTGCCTAGGGCAGGGCACAGTATATGGCTTCAATAAGTAAGTATTTGGTGAATGAGCTGTCAGCTTCAGTGTTTCTTTCCGACTGGGTGAATGCAGAAAAGGGTAGCAGATGTGAACTCTGGGTCTCAGGTGGGAAGGGACTAGACCTATATCCTGCAAAAATATTCATTAATTGTCTATACTGGGCAAACTCCCAACTCAGTTTCCTCACAGGGAGGATGAAAAATTATAGAAAAGCGTTTTCTTTTAGTGGACAGTGGGAGGATTAAATGTGACCATTCATGAAAAGTGCTGAGCACACTGCCTGATGCATAGTAAACCCTCAGGAAATAGCAGTCATGATGATCTGAACTTTTCATATTCTCTGGGTAAACCAAAGGCTCAGGAGTGGCCCCTGCAATTGGCTCTGACAAATCTCAGGCCCCAAGATATGGAAGGTTGGCAGTGGGGGTGGGAGGGAGGGGGAGAAGCAAGGCTTGATCCTGGGATTATAGCCAAAGACCAACTCAGAAAACGCTATTACATTCCCATGATCCTCCTGCAACAGCTTGAGTTTGAGACTCTTTTTCATGCCTTGACTTCAGACTAGCTGCTTTGGGGCTCAGACCAGCTGCCTCTGGATCAGGGTCCCACTGGGAGCCCAGCACTCCGAGAGCCTGGTGGAGTCCTCAGGCCTAATAGAAGATATAAGCCATAGTTTAATTTGGGGCAACCCATCTTTGGGGGTGAGGGGTTATTATTATCATCAGCCTGGAGGTATGGGTGCTTGGACACATGCCTGAGGACCGATCAGGCCTTTCTCCTCCATTAATTAAAATGTGAATCACAGCTGAGTCACCGAAGAAAGAAAATGGTCAATGAACAACTCCGACTTCCTCCCTCCTTCTTTGCTCAAAGAGATGAGTCAGCAGAAGTCCAGATCCAAAAATGAGAAGGGGGGAGAAAAGCAGAAGAGTTGCAGGGCTTGGGAGAGCAGCAGCAAAGCGAACTTCAGACACTTTATCCTTTGTCTTAGCAGAAAAAGTCCCCAAATTCCCGACTCAATGATCCAAACCCCTCTAGTGAGCACACCTCTCTATTTCTTTTTTTTTTTTTTTAACACAGATCCATAGGCAGCCCAAGTTCTATACTAGCTTCAAAAATCCCTTTTCTTGATTCCTTCAGGCAACAGCAGGTTCCTCACCAAGCCAAAAATAGCCTCAAATTTCCATCCTTCTGCCTCATTTTCCCCACAAAGCCTCAAGCTTTGAATTCGCACATCTTGTTTCATAGTTAATGGAGCCGTGTTGCCTCTGGTCAATGGGAGAGGGACATAAGGTGTGAGAGTAGAAGGTTCCAGAAGTGGGGGTCCCTCAGAATTGGGGCATCCATGGAGCTTACTAGTTAAAAACATTGCACCTGGAGCCAGGCTGGTCTGAATCCCAGCTCTATGTAGTCGGGGACAGTTAATCTGTCTTTCTGAGCCTCAGTTTCCTTATCTGTGAAATGGGTGCAGTAAAAGAAACCACTCACAGTGTGTAAAGATGAAGAACAGCAACCATTAGAAGTTAGCAATGATGATATTCATTAGAAAAAAATAATCCAAGAATTCATGCCTCACCCCTAAGGTCACCCTATAGGAAAATGATCAGATTGATTCATGCCTCACCCTTAAGGTCATCCTATGGGAAAATTATCAGATTGGTTGGGGAAATGGCCCTTAGTGAGCAGAGAGGATACACAGTGGTTGGCACACACAGTCAAGCTGGTGTGTGCACGTGTGTGCATGTGTGGTGAGTGAAGTTTGGATGTTATGGCCACTAGCACATAACATCCCAACTTCACTTTTGACTTCCACATCATGATTTTATAGGAGTAACATTTTTACTTTCAAATTCATAGGGGTTTTTACCTATGACCCAGGTTTTGATACTTTGATATTCAAACCATTCTCTTTTAAATAACATGTAGTTTCATTGTCTTTGTCAACATTTAAATTGATGAATGCTATCTGGGCCTGCTTGTTAATGTTTCAGGGTATGATTTCAGTAGTTTGCCATATCCCTGCTCACAGACTTTATGAAATCCTGCAATTTTTTTTTTTTGCAAGGTTGGCAATTTCAAAGTCATTCTGTCTTGGACTTGCACTACATTATCTCTCTATATAAAAGGCTAATATGCTAGAACAGTGGTCGGCAAACCACAGCTCACGAGCCACATGTGGCTCTTTGGCTCCTTGAGTGTGGCTCTTCCACAAAATACCATGGCCTGGGTGAGTCTATTTTGAAGAAGTGGCATTAGAAGAAGTTTAAGTTTAAAAAATTTGGCTCTCAAAAGAAATTTCAATCATCCTGTTGATATTTGGCTCTGTTGACTGATGAGTTTGCTGACCACTGTGCTAGCACAACCAATGGACACAGACACTGGGGTGGTGGGGGCTTGCCCAGGGTGAGAATGGTTGGAGGAGGGTGTCAATTGAGGGAAAAGGAGACATATGTAGAAGTTTAGACGATTAAAAAAGAAAGGCTAATATGCAAAATGTTCCCATGGGAGTCTGACCGGAAGTTCTATTGCTCACTATTATGTGCGCTGACCACCAGGAGGTGTCACGAACAAAGGAAGGACCCTGCTAGTAACCAGAAGGCCCTGATCAGTCCTGATTGCAGGCCAGACCTAGGGATCCTCCCTGTGCACAAATTTTGTGCACTGGGCCTTTAGTAGAATAATATTTAACAATCTAGAACAGTGGTTCTAACTAAGGGTAATTTCATCTCCAGGGGTGATGTGGAAATATGGAGACATTTTTTGATTGTCATGACTGGGGTTGGGGTACATCTGGCATCCAGTGGATGGTGGCCAGGGATGCTGCTGAACATCCTGCAATGCTGTGGCCAAGAAACTCTGATCTAGAACCTGATTAACGAGGATGTGGACCCAATGGGCCATAGTTGCCCTGGGTTGGGTTCTTTGAGTTTGGCCTTAGCAGCCAAAAAGGAGATTAGGTCAACTTTTGGGCCCCTCTGCCTACTTCTCACTATAATAAATTTATGCTAAGCTTGGGACTCTGTGGCAACATTTCCTGGATTTTAGTTTCAACTCTGCCACTTCCTAGCTGTGTGAGTCTGGGCTTCAGTTTTATCAACTGTAATAATAGTGCCCAATGAACAGGGCTGATATGTGTAAAGCACTCAGAATGTGCCTGGTACATAGTGAGGTGTGGTGGTAGTGTGGGAATTGGACTGAATCCCTTGATGCCAATCTTCTCAATAAAGATTCACATTCTCTTTCCATAGTGTGACTGAGATATGGATGCCTATTCAGAAACTACATTTCCCAACCTCCCTTGCAGCTAGGTGGTATCATGTGACTACCTCTGGCCAATGGAATGTGGGCAAAAGTAAGTACTCACTTTCTGGCCTAGCTCATAAATACCTCTTCACTTCTCCTTCCCCCAGCCTACTTGCTGGATACAAACTCTTAGGGTAACCCTGGAAGCCACATGCTGGAGAAGGTGACACCGCCATCAGCACAGATTGCAGAGTGACTATGTGGAGAAGAGCCATACTTGTGACACCCACACTTCCACCTCATCCCATCCCTTACCAATTGTACTTCAGAAGTTAATTTCTTACTCAGGTATGTACTTAAGCTAGGGATATTTGGTTTAATCTGTTATTGTCTCTTCCCTCAGCAGCAAATATCATCATCTCCTCAACATCTGACCAGCTTCAAGATGACTCTGATTCCTTTCCTTCATACCTTCCCAATGATCTGGCAGGTAAGCTGAGAGAAAGCCCCTTCTCCCAGAGTGGGTAAAGAAGGTGGATGGATTCCCCAGACTAGGACCTTCATGAAGATCTCAACTTGGCTGGGTGGCTTAGTGAGTTGGAGCATTGTCCCTTACACCAGAAAGGTTGCAGAGTGGATTTCCAGTCACGGCACATGCCTAGGTTATGTGTTTGATCTCCCCCTAGGCACATACGGCAGGCAAGTGATTGATGTTTCTCTCCCCACTACCTTCTCTAAAAATCAATAAAAAGAAATCCTTGAGTGAGGATTAAAAAAAAGAAGAAGAAGAAGAAGGTCTCTGATATATGAACTAGGAGAAACACAAGAGTCCTGGTTCCTCTGCCAAGTTTTGGATCTTGCCTAATTAATGGGGGCGAGTGATTCTTGCCCAGGTGAACTTCAAACTTATATCAGTGCCACCAAATAGTAGTACTATGTGTCAAAACTTCAGTAGTCTGCTCAAATGCTACCTTCCCAATGAGGCCTCCCTGGACCACCCCACTGAAAGTTGTATCCCGCACCCCAACCAAAAGTCACAGCTGCCTTTACCCAACTTTACTATTTTATCCATGGCATCCCATCTTCTGGCAAAGCACTGTTGTTGTTTATGGTCCCTCCCTCTGCTGTTAAAATATCATGGGCCACAGGTTTCCCCATCACCTCGAACAGTGCCAGGCACACAGAAGGTGCTAAATGAATCAATGACTGAATGAATAGATACTGATTTGAATTGAATGCTTGCTTTGTGCCTGGAACATTCTAAGAGATTTACACTCACAAACTCATTTTCATGTTTACAACAGTTCAACAAAGTGGAGACTGTGATTATTCCCATTAGACAGATGGAAATAAAAGGGGGTTCATTTTCTTCAGTAAGAAAGGCACTCAGCCAGGAAGTGGGAGAGCCAATATTTGAACCCAGACAACCCAATCCCAGGGTCTAGAATATGTTTTGTTTGCACACATGTTATAGAGTTGACTAACTCTAGACAAGCAGGAAAAGCAGAGCTGTTTATTAGTTTGAAAAATATATGTCATATTGCACATGGTGTATGGGCATGGCCAAGGCATAAAATTGTGCTCGGCGACTATTAAAAGAATGGAGAGGTACATGTGATCAATCCTGCCCCCTCCGTTTACTAGCTGTATGATTTGGAGGCAGTAACTTAAATTCTCTATGCCCAGTCTTACCATCTATACCAGTGATTTTCAACTGGTTTTAAAACATGTAATACATGACTATTTAGTCAAGGGCACTGACCTCTTTTCCTTGAGATTGCCAAATAGAAAAATAACAACAGCTCTGGCTGGGTGGCTAAGTTTGTTGGAGCATTGTCCCATGCACCAAAAGGCTGTGGGTTTGATTCTTGGTCAGGGCACATGATTTAAGTTGCGGGTTCCATCCCTATTGGAAAATATACAAAAGGCAACCTAACGATGTTTTTCTCTCTTTCTGAAAATCAATAAAAACATATTCTTAGATGAGGATTAAAAAATGACAACAGCCAACCACTGTGAATGAATCAAAATTATACTTAAAAAAAAATCAGATTGACAAAACATATATTTTTTTGGTGTGCCTCAGAATCTTAGTAATTAGCTTGTGTGCCATGAGATGAGAAAAGTTGACTATTGCTGACCTATACAATGGGTTTTGGGGAGGATGAAATACTTTATTTTGTTATTATTTGTCAAGTGCTTAAACAGGTTCATAGGCACACACGTGGCATATATGTGCACACAAACACAGCAAGGTTCACAGTAAGTGCTAAAAAGTGTCCATTAAAGGAATAATGATCACAGTGCCTGCCGGAAGCTCGGGAGTGCAGGGCAGGCACCTGAGAGCAGAGCCACCTGGGGAAAAGCATGCTGCCACACTGTCAGTCAGAAGAGCAAACAGTGGCCTTTCAATGATTCCTGCTAATTTTCTAGACAAGCTTCTCAGTGTTGATGCCTGAGCCAATTGTTGTTTTTTAAGTAACAGTTCAGGGATGTGCTTACAGGCCTGCTGCCTTGGGAAGACGTGGGCTGCCCAAAAAGTTGAGTGTCAAGTGGCCCAGGCTGCCCCACCCGGGGCCAAAACATGGCTGGAGTGAAGCAGAGGTGGGTGGGGAGAGAAAACTTAAGTCCATCCTCTGTGTTCTTAGTCTGCCAGGCCAAAAAACCTATCATTGGCTTGGATACAACTGACCCTTAAACAATGGGAGGGCCAGGGGGTGTTGACCCCCTGCAATTGAAATCCATGTGTCACTTCTAAATACCTAGAAACTTAACTACTAATAGCGTACTGTTGACTGGAAGCTTATTGTAACTGTTGATGAACGCATTTTGTGTGTTATAGTATTATACAGTATACTGTACTAGAAGCCCTGTGCACAAAATTTGTGCACAGAGGGGAGTTCCTAAGCCTGGCCTGCACCCTCTCTAATCTGGGACCCCTTGGGGGATGTCCAACTGCCAGTTTAGGCCTGATTCCACAGGGCCTAGCCAGCAGTTGAACATCCCTCTCACAATCTGGGACCATTGGCTCCTAACTCCTCACCTGCCTGTCTGCCTGATCACCTCTGTCTTGCCTCCCTGCCAGCCTTACTGCCCCTACCTTGTCCCCTGATGGTCTGATTGCCCCTAACCTCTCTGCCTGCCTGCCTGATCACCCCTAACTGCCCCCCTATGCCGGCCTGATCTTACCCCCAACTACCCTCCCCTGCTGGCCTGATCACCCCTAACTGCCTCTGCCTCGACCCCCACCACCATGGATTTGTCTGGAAGAAAGTTGGACATCTGAAGATGGCTGGTCGACCTGGTCTAATTAGCATATGACCCTTTTATTAGTATAGATTCTTACAGTAAAAAGTAAGTAGAGAAAAAGAAAATGTTAAGAAAATCACAGGAAGAGAAAATACATTTATAGTATTTATTGAAAAAAATTCATGTATAAGCGAAGCCGTGCACTTCAAAATCTTGTTGCTTAAGGGTCAACTGTATCATAAAAGCCTGGTGATGTCTGAAGCCTGCAAAGCACACGCAGCTCCAAAGCGCTTTTTTAAAATGAACTAACGAACCCCCAGGGACGGGTCATTGCCACTGAATGTGGTCACCCAGAGGGGAGGTGTTAATTCCATTCCATGAAAACTGGCAAATTGCAGGGCAGGGAATGAGAGGCTCTTGGTAATAGTGATGATGATGATAAATATATTATTACTTTATCATTATCATCATCTTTCCATATTCCCTAATATTTATTGAGTGCTTAAAAGGAACCTGGTACTGTTGTAAGAGCTTTATGTGGATTGTTTCAAGTAATTTGCTCCATAATTCTAGGAGTATTTCACTGAACAAACGAAACCAATGAGAACCAGAGATGTTTCAGACCTTCCCCAGGTCACACAACCTATCAGAGGGGGAGCTGGTTTGAGCCCAGGTGGTCTGGTAACATAGCATCCTCGTTAGCCTCATCCTCGGACATAGGCAGGATGAGCACGGCACGTGATGTATTTTACAGTATTTGCATCTCCTCAGGGTGAGGTATTATTGGCCCTACTTTAATTAAAAAATATTTCTTTATTGATTTCAGAGAGAAAGGGAGAGAGAGAGAAAGAAAGAAACGTCAATAATGAGAGAGAACAACTATTGATCTGCTGCCTCCTATACTCCCCCTACTGGAGATCGAGTCTGCTACCCGGGCATCAACAGAATCGAACTGTGACCTCCTGGTTTATAGGTCGACACTCAACCACTAAGCCAAGCTGGCTGGGCTACTGGTGCCATTTTACAGATAAGAAAATTGAGGCACAGAGGGAGGTGGTGGAATCAGGATTCATTCACACTGCCTTCCTGTCTCACAGTCCATATCAGCACCAATGGATAGGCATTCTTTCCACAAGCCAGCTTTACGAAGCAGGGAACCTGACTCCCAGCTTTAGTGGGGACAGCTTCAGTTCAGCATCTAAGCAGCACAAAAGGCTGATATACTTGATACTCACTGCCTGACCTTGGGGGGCAGGGAGCTGCTCAGCTTGATCATGTTCAGCCTGATCCTCAATAAGGTGCCGGATGGACAGGGTGGGTGAGCATCCTGTACACAGGGCAGGATGCTTCGCCTACACGTGTATTCTGGTCACTACACTTAGCCAGAGTGATCCTTCTGAGTAAAAAGCTGGGCATCCATCCCTTCTCTCTAAATCCTTCCATGGCTCTCATGCCTTCAGAATAAAGTCTCAATCCCTGAAAACATGGCCTGACCCCTGCTGACCTTCTGTGGATTCATCTCTTGCCCCTTTCCTCTCCCAGCACACAAGTTCCATACCACAATGGGCATACGACACACATATGCACGAATGCATGTACACATTGCATGTACACACATGAACACACACAGTTCCAATCACACTCTGTTCTTCTGTGTAAATCCTGCATCCAAACTGCCTGAATTTGAATCCAGTTCTGTCATTTGGGCAAGTCACTTCATTTCTCTGTGCCTCGTTTTTCTCATCAGTAAGATACTTTTCTAAATCCTAACTCCCAATGTGTGGTAATTGGAAATGGAACCTTTTGGAAGTGACTAGGTCATGAGGGTGGAACCCTCATAAACAGGATTAGTGCCTTTACATGAGGGACCCCAGAGAGCTCCCCCACCCCTTTTGGCATGTGAGAGCGCAGCGAGAAGATGGCTGTGCTGCAGGAAGTTGGCTCTCACCAGACAATGAATCTGCCAGAACTGTGAGAAATAAATTTCTGCTGTTTATAAGCCACCCAGTCTGCGGTATTCTGTGGTAGCAGCACAAACAGATTAAAACCATGACCGCTTTCCGTTGGCTTTGTGTAAGATAATACTCATACATGGTGTGCAATTCAGAAAAACATATATCACTTATCATAGAAAGTAAGTTTTTTTCTGTATACTTATTTATAAGGCTCTCAGTGTCCCTCTATAGAGGCAAACACAATTATTAATTTCTTGTGAAATCTTGTGGAAATATTCTATGCATTTACAAGCAAATGGTAGCTTCGAGATGTACTATTACAAAACGTGCTCTTTTCACCCGACAGCATATCGTGGATATAGAGATTTCTATTTTCCCATCTGTAAACGGGGACTAGGACAGAACCCACCTTACAACTTGTTACAGGGTTAAACGAGTTCATCCTCATTTTGGAACGGTGTTTAGAATGATGCCTTTCATATAGGTGCTCTCTAAGTGCTAGCTCTTATGGGTACCCAGAGTTCTGTACCCTAATTTATTGAATAGTTTCCCATGATGCACTTGAGTTATTTCTAGCCCTTTGCTACAACAATGCTTAATAATCATGGCTGAACAAGCAAAAGAATCAATGAATGAAGAGATGCTCTTTGAGCAGAATAGAGAGAACTTGGCAAATTTCAGAATTCAAAGTTGTCCAGATACCTTATTAGGCATTAAGTCCTGGGCTTTTACAAATTGTTCCCATGTAATACTAAGGATATATGTTCCATACCACCAGAGTGGTCAGATTATGCCACTGTGCTTGGGGTATTATGTCAGTCCCTTCATGGAGAAGTGGTCTTCCCAATAAGATAACCCTCACAGTTGTAAAGCTGAGGTGGTTCAGTTTATCAACTGTTCTTGCCCCAAAGAATATAGTTAGCATCATTTCCATCAGCTCATGGTTTCTGAAAATATTCTTGGTCCCAAAAGGAAAATAGAAGTGTGTCAAAGGAGTACCAATCTGGCCCAGGGAAGGAGGCCTGTGGTGAAAGAACAGCCCCCAGAGTGTCCTTGAAGGATCTGAAGGAGACCTGGTGAACCTGCGATGAGTTGTAGAAGGAAGTGAAGAAGGGGTGGGAGGCAGAGAGGAGGAACGAGGTGGATCATGAGCTTTATTAAAATGTATTTTTGTAACTGAGTTGAAAATAGGCACAACTTCATTCTGACTGTTCCATCTCATGACGTAGCCTTGCTTGTGGGGCCTTTCCATTCAGTACATCTCCATGGCAACGGACCACTTCTCATTCACGCCATCTCCAGGGTTACCTTGCTTGGCTCATTCATGACTGTTGCCATGGAGACAGGCCCATTGATACAATCTTGATTCTTTAGAACTTTGCTTTTCCGAATGATGGTGTTGGCTTTGGGGTAGGAATGGGATTTTGGTAAGGAAGTGGGTTGCAGGGGGTTCCTGGATGAGTTGGGGGTCTAAGGACTTAAAATATAGCAAGAGGAAGATGAGGTGGTGGAGGGAGGGGAAGAAGACTAGAAGAACATCATTCCTGATTTTGCCATCTGAGATGGCTGGTCTTTAAACAGTCCCATTGGTATGTGTGGTGTCTTCTACTGAAACTGAAGTGCAAATATAGCAGGTGCTCAGATATGTCTTTGTTGGCATCTGTACCCAGCACAGTGTGTAACAGAGTAAAATTATCCTACAAATAATTACTGAATATACTAGAGTTTGTTGCTCATTAACCCGACCTTGATAAATTGTAAAAACGGCACACCCAGAAGCATTAGAATGGAACTCCCAGAAGCACCTGCCACTGTATTTACTGCCCACCCCCAGCATTTGTGCCCACTTAGGGCCTCCCCTCCTATAGATGACTGTATATGCTCCCACCTAAAGCGAAATCTTCCACTGGTACAAATGCCATTCCTTCCTGTCCACCGGGAGGTGTCCTCTGGCCAACCCTTTCCTCTCTTTGTGGCATCAACATGTTTTTCCTCCCCACTGGGTTATTCAAATCAGCATAAAACCTGCTGTAGTCTCCTATCTCCCAAAAAGAAAACAAACCCCTGAACTCCACTTTCCCCGCCAGCAAACACTCCATCTCTCGCCCTCCACCTTTCACAGCAAACTCTTGAAAAAGAAATGTTGGTAACCCCTCCAACAGCCCTTTCCCTGCACCCCTCCTCAGAGCAGCTCGGGTGGGATTGCCAAAGACCTCCATGCTGCTAAACCTGATGGTCAATTCTCATTCCTCATGTGAGTCAATCCATTGGCATCAGTTGACACTTCTGATCATTCCCTTCGAATTGAAATGTCTTAATCCTTTCCCACAGGGCCTCCAGGCCCCACAGGCCCCACATTTGCTCCATCTCAGTCTCCTTTGCTATTTTCTCCCCATCCTCCCAACTACTTTAATGATGGAGAACCAGCCCCAGGCTCAGTCCTTCGTGCCCTTTTTACATCCACTTCCTTATCCAGTTTCATAGCTATAAATAACCTCCCCAGGCTGATGATTCCTGCATTTCCACCTCCAACACTGTCTTCTCCTCTTGAACATCAGATTCCACATATTCAACAGCCAACACAGTAGCTCTGTTCACCAGCAGGCAGGAAATCAGCGAGTCTAAAGCAGAGCCCCAAATCCATCCTCCCAGTAACTTCTCAAATAGTATTACTGTTTTCTCTTTTAAATTTGACCTACTGTAGGAAGAACATTTAACATGAGTTCTACCCTCTTAACAAAACTTTAAGTGTACAGTACAGTGTTGTCAATTACAACGTTGCACGGCAGGCTCCAGAGGTTACTCACCTTGCTTAACTAAAACTTTGCCTGTTAGTTAATAACTCCCCAACCCTTGGAAAACACCATTCTATTCTACAATTTTATGAATTGGACTCTTTTGGATACCTCATACAAGTAGAATCAGGCAGAATTTGTCCTTCTGTAACTGGTTTATTGCATTTAGCATAATGTCTTCAAAATTCATTCACGTTGTTGTTGCACATTGCAGGATCTTCTTTCTTTAAAGCCGAATACTCTTCCACTGGTATATATACCACATTTCCTTTATCTATGCATCTGTCAATGGCTATTTAGGTTGTTTCCACATCTTGGCCATTGTGAATAGTGCTGCAATGAATATGGGAGTGCTAATCTCTCTTCAAAATCCTGATTTCAATGGTTTTGGATAAAGACCCAGCAGCAGCATTGCTGGATCACATGGCAGTTCTATTTTTAATTTTTTTAAGGAACCGCTACACTGTTTACCAGAGTGGATGCACCATTTTGTAGTCCCGCCAACCATGTGCAAGAGTTCCAATTTCTCCACATCCTTCTCCATGTTTGCTGTCCTTTGTTTTTGTGATAATAGCCATCCTGACAGGGGTGAGGTGGTATCTCATTGTGGTTTAGATTACATTTCTCTGATGATTTTTCTCAGACCTATTGTCTCTCCTCTTCCTTGGAAAAACGTCTACTCAAGTCTTCAGCCCATTTTAAACTTAGCTTATTAGGATGTTTGCTATTGAGTTATAGGAATCTGGTCCGTGTCTTTCGACTGCCTGGTGCTACTTCTCACAGGACTCAGGAGTGGAGCCGTGTGCTGAAGAGTCCTGTAATTATGATATGTGCGGCCCATACAGTAGCCACTGACCCTGTGTAGCTATTGGAGCACTTGAAAAGTGGCCAGTAGAAGTGACAAACAGAATTTTAAATGTTACTCAATTAAAAATGTAGGATGTAAAAATTAAACAGGAAATTACCATATGATCCAGCAATCCCACTTCTGGGTATGTACCCAAAAGAATTCAGAGCAGGGACTTGAGATAGTCATATGTCTGTGTTTATAGCAGCAGCATTCCCAACACTGAAAAGGTGAAAGTGACCCACGTGTCTAATGCCAGATAAATGGGTAAAGAAACTGTAGTCTATCCATACAGTGGGATATTGCTCAGTCTTAAAAAGGAAGGGAGCCCTAATTGGTTTGGCTCAGTGAATAGAGCGTCGGCCTGCAGACTGAAGGGTCCCAGGTTCGATTCCGGTCAAGGGCATGTATCTTGGTTGCGAGCACATCCCTAGTGGGGTTGTGCAGGAGACAGCTCGTTGATGTTTCTAATTCTCTATCCCTCTGCCTTCCTCTCTATAAAAAAATCAATTAAAAAATATATAAAAGGAAGGGGATTTTGACACATGCAGCATTAAGGACATTATGCTCAGTGAAACAAACCAGTCACAAAAAGACAAGTTTTGTACGATTCTACTGACATGAGGTCCATACAGGAGCCAGACTCAGAGAGACAGTAAAATGGTGGGTGCCAGGGTCTGGGGGAAAGAGAAATGGAGAGCTGGTGTTTAAAGGGGACAGTATTTCCGTTTTGCGAAATGAAAAGAGTGCATTGGATGACAGATGCTTCAGGAGGTGGCAGCCACTTGTCCAAGTCAAAGAGCAACTGCCAAGAACTTGCTGGACCTTGGCAGGGAGCCAGCCACCCATCTGCCAGCTTGTATCCGGAGGCTGGAAGGGAAGCGCCGCATTCACGGCGCAGCTCGGCGCTGCACGCGCTCAGTGTTGGGTCCTGGGGGGCTTCCGCTCCACTGGGCGGGGAGAGGAAAGGAAAGCTGTCACACGTGCTCGGCGGCTGCTGTGGTGAAGGCAGGAGAGAGTGGCCAACAGCTGAGAGTGGGGGTACCTGGCTCCCCAAATGGAACAGTCCACCAAGAGCCCATTTCTGGAGGCAGCAAGGCAGGCTCCACCCAACCAGTGGCAGAGTCTCTGCTCCCTTTCAGCTCTGTATGCAAATGCCTGATGTTTGAGGGGTGAGCTGGCTTGGGCTGGCAGACCCCCCACCCCCAGCTGTCACCTGCTCTCCTGGTCCCATGTTCTTTCACTTCCTGGCACTTAGCACAGTGGAAGCGTAAAAAGTATTTTGGACAATGACGTGTGAGGCGGTTAGAACACGTATCTAGAGTTGGATCGCACAGGTTCCAATCCTAGTCCTGCTGCTTATTGTGTGTCCTTGGGTGCCTGACTTAACCCCTCTATCTCCATTTCTCTGTGGTTTGATCCATGGAGACAATGAATTTGGTTAATGTCTGTAAAGTCTGTCTGACAGTGATTGGTACATTGTTAAGTGGAATGAAGCCCATGGGAAGTCAACTTTCCAAGGTCACACAGCAAATGCTGGGGGCAGTCCCAGGCGCTCCAGGGGTCAGAAGTTGAATGCCAAAGTGCATTCTGAGTGTAGTGGGCAAAAATGGTGACCTTTCCCCCCCATACCACCAATAAGTCTATGTCCTAATCCCTGAAACCTCTGAATGTGACCTTAAAAAGGATCTCTGCAAGTGTGATGAAGAATTTGAGAGAAGGAACTTATTCTTGGATTATCCACATGGGCCCTAAATGTAGTCACATGGAGCCTTATAAAGTGGGGGGTGGAGGTGGGGCGCCCAGAGTTTTGAGGAAGAAGAGGGTGAGGTCATGTGACCACAGAGGCAGTGATCACATTGGAGTGATGTGGCCACAGGCCAAGGAACGCCTGAGGCCACCGGAAGCTGGAAAAAGCAAGCAATGGATCTTTCCCCAGAGCTTCCTAGGGAGCCCAGCCCTGCTGATACCTTGATTTCAGACATCCAGCCTCCAGAACCGGAAGAAAAGGCTGCCCAGCGAGAGAAAGTACTGGATGCTGGAGGATTTAAGGAATTCAGTGCAGTCAGAGAGGCGAGATGACAAGGTGAGGTGGGCAAATGATCCAGGGTCTCCAGAGCCCTGCTAAGAGACACATCGCCTTGGGAGGACTTCACAAGGGAGCAACTTGGATAGATTTATATGCTGAGCAGTTAAGGGTTAATCGAGTGGGGTCGAGGTGTTCAACCCCCTCCTTCTGCCCCCCACCTCCCACCCCGCCCCACATTCCAAAGAAAACAGTGGCCTTAGACTTGCTCTTGGGAGATAACCTCTAGGCCTTTGGAATATCCTGCTTGACAAAGGTGTCTTCCTAGCCTTGGGGTCGTGGGCCATGCAGGTAGTTTGTGCCAACAACATGAAGCGTGTGTTCACCCGAGACCCCAGGCCATGCTGTGTATGTCTGACCTCCGGGGGTGGTGACCAAGCAGTTAAAGCTAATCACACGGGCTCCCTAGAAAGCTCTGGGGAAGGATCCATTCCTTGCTGCCCAGTAGCACGACCGTTCCTTGGTCTGTGGCCACGTCACTCCAATAAAAACCCGGACCAAGGCTTGAGTGAGCCTCCATGGTTAGCTGCACACCATGCATATTGTCACACATTGTTGCTGGGAGGACTGAACACTGGCAACAACTCCGCTGGGAGCTTGCGCCTGGTCTCCCCTAGATTCTGCCCTAAGCACCTTCTACTTTGCAGATTTTCATCTGTGTTCTTTCACTGTGATAAACTCTATCACAGCATTACTGGGTCCAATGAGCCCTTCTAGCAAGTCATTAAACCTGAAGGTAGTCTTGGGGACACCTGACACATGGTCTTGGGACCTGAAACTTGCCTCAGTCCAATGAAATTCCTGTCCTAGGTGCATGTCAAGAGAAATCAGCTCCCTCAACACATTTGCTTGCCAGGCACAGGACTTTAATGAGTTCAGAAATAGACAAAACTGCTGCCTGCCTCCAAGTAGCTCAGAGGATAGAGGGCAAAACAGAAAGGAGATCAAATCAGCATGCTGAGTATTTTAATGCAGAAAGTGTGACACAGGGCTGGTGGGCTGATGGGCTGATTTCTTCCTTAACTTCTGGATGGGGATGGGAGCAATTCCAGTATCCAACTCATAAATTAAGTTGATGGGATGGAGGGAGAAAGAGAGAGAGGGAGAGAGAGATGGGGGGAGGGAGAGAGAGAGTCTGTGTGTGTGTGGTATATCTCAGGGGAGAAGGAGGTAAAATGGAGCAGCCAGTGCTGCATAGGCCACAGTTGAATCTCAGAGAAAATTTTCTTTCAGAAACTTTACCTGGAGCAATGCGACATTTTGGGTGCCCAGAGCTACTCCACAAAATAATTGAGGCTCCTTGCCAACATTGGCTAAACTCTGCAACACTGTCCCAGGAAACCTGCATCACACCCTCTGGCTTCTCCACCCCACCCATTCTGCCCTCCAGGGAAGGCCCCTAACCAGGAATTCACTGTTCTCCCCTTCCACACCATCCTTAGTAACCATCACAATAGCCAACTTATGCCAGGCAAGCAGTGGGGTGCTATATGCTCTGCTATTTTATAAAATCCACACATAGACCTCCACTTCTGACAACGCACCAGGCCGGGTAATCACACTGACCCTCTTGTTGAAAATAATCACAAATCCTGCATAAAATTCTAAGACCCTCTTGTTGAAGCACCGAAGGCCTGACAATTTCGTAGATCATTATCCACCCCCAATTTAACTGAAATCAGGAACCACCGGGAGGCAGGCAGACCATTAAAGCCACTTCTGCTCAGGGGATGTCCCTAACCCAGAAAAATACTACTTCAATTTTCATGGCCTCCTTGGGAGCAGGGGTGGAAGGCAAAGCTCAGGGCTCACCTAAGATAAAGAGTCTAAAAGGAGATCCCCTGAGCCCGGCTGATGTGGCTCAGACAGTGGGAGCATCGTCCATACATGGGAAGGTCCAATCCCCAGTCAGAGCACATACCTATGCAGCAGATTTGATCCCCATCGGGTGCATGCGATTGATTTCTCTCTCTCCCTGCCCTCCCCTCTCTCATCAATACATGTCCTAGGGTGTATTATTAACAAAAATAAAAGGGATCCCCAAAGAGTTACTGCTTTGGAGTGAGAAACCTGGAGTAAATTTACTCCATCCTCTCCATCCCCACAGATTTTGAGGGAAATTACTTTGGCACTTAACAGAGGAGAGAAATAAGTCTTCAGAAAATAATAACTTTAAATTGGCCTTTGCAAACACAAATGTCCTAAATTCTCAACATGTTGGGGCTCCAAAAGTTCATGGTGGAATAGTGGTACCGAAGCATCTGGAATAAGTAAATGCAGATCTTTCGGGAGATCATCTTCATCTCAGCCTCAAAGAACTCTCCTTAGCACTGTTCCGAGGAAAATGAGTTTCTCACAATCAAAAATAATAAGATACTCAAGGAAAGAAGAGACAGCAGGAAAAATCCATAAAAAATTTAGATACTTAAGTTATCAGATGCTGATTATAAGCGAATTCTTTGAATATTACATTTAAGGAGCTATAAGATGCACTTGAAATGCCTACAGAGCAATTCTCAGGTGGTGATGATTTTGCTCCTCAGGCACATTTGGCAATATCTGAAGACATTTTTGGTTGTCACTCCTGGGAGAAGATGCAACTGACATTTAGTAGGAGGAGGCCAGGGCTGTTGCTCAACACTGCACAGAGCACAGGACTACCTCCCGCTAGGTTTTATCTAGCCCAAGATGTCATTAGTGTCCTAGCCGGCTTGGCTCAGTGGATAGAGCGTCAGCCTGCAAAATGAAGGGTCCCAGGTTCGATTCTGCCTAAGGGCACATGCCTGGGTTTCGGGCTCGATCCCCAGTAGGGGGTGTGCAGGAGGCAGCTGATCAATGATTTTTTTCTCATTATTGATGTTTCTATCTCTCTCTCTTCCCTTCCTCTCTGAAATCAATAAAGAAATATATTTTTAAAAGTTAAAACAACACACCAAAAAACACACAAAATGTCATTAGTGCCAAGACTGGGAAACCCTCCCACAGAAAAACAAAACTACTACAAAAGAAGAGAAGCAAGTTTGAAAAGGGACAGACAGGACTCGGGGAGATGAAAAATTTAATACTAGGAATAAAAAACATAATGGGCTTGGTTAACAGCAGATTAGACATAGCTAGAGAAGAAAATCAGTAAACCAGAGAGAGAGAGAGGCAGGGACTGTTATCTCCCTGTTTGACTAATGGGTAAACAGAGGCACACACAGTGCCAGCATCTTGCTTGCTGGGATGGGAGGCAGTAAATCGCAAACTGGCATCTGTCTTACTGAAGATCCATGCTCCTAACCACTCTGACCGTCTATCCCCTAAACCCAAGAGAATGCTTTCTTCTCCCTGCCTGCATCTGAATTTCTTTCCCCCTTGCAATTTTCTTTGGCAAAATATTTTGAGGAAAATAGACTTGGTCTAAAATGCCTAACAGAAAGGTATTGTGCTGCATTAGCACGCAGGGAACAATGCCTCGAGGAAAAAAGCACAGTGATTTCCATCTCTAAAGCATTTACCTCCTTTTAACTAATTATGTCTACAGTTTACGGGGAAGAGGTTTGGGGTGTTTATCCTTATACAGACAAAGAGAAAAGGGAATAAATGCACCTACCAAAGCCTCCCCGCTGTGAACCACTGGAGGCAGGGATGTGGGGTCCAAATTTGCAACTCAGGAGTCCTTACTACAGTGCTTGGGATCTTGGTTTCACCTGCTTTCACCAGCTCTCATTTTAAGTTATGTGTATTTTAGCACAATTAAGTACTTTTCAACAAGCTACTTAATTTCTCAGCTTCCTCATTTGTAAAATGTGGATAATAAGAGAACTCACTGTATAGGCTCTTTGTGAAGATTCGATGAGTTGATATTTTGAAAAGCGCTCTGAAGAATGCCTAACTTATAGTTAGTTGTTTTTTAAGGTAGTTTCTTTCTTTTTAAAAAATACATATTTTTAAAAATTGCTTTAAGAGAGGAAGGGAGAGGGAGAGACAGAAACATCAATGATGACAAAGAACCACTGACTGGCTGCCTCCTGAACACCCCCCACTGGGGATGGAGCCTGCAACCGAGCATGTGCCCTTGACTGGGATCGAACCTGGGACCCTTCAGTTGGCAGGCTGACACTCCTCTATCCACTGAGCCAAACCATCGAGGGCGCTAGTTATTATTTTTTAAGAGAATTATTGGGCTGCTGAGTACAGTGTGGCTATACTGAGGTTCCACTAAGGGTGGGAACCAGGCCCATCCTGTGGACCACTGCACAGGGCCTGGCCCAGAGGAGGAACTCAGTAAGTGACTTTTGAATGAATAAAGAATTTCTCCTTTGCCTGCCAATATCATCCCTACACATAATGGAAACCCTGACTACGATTTACTGAGAACGACCCTGGAACAGGCTCCCTGTTGAGCATACGCCATCCTTACAATAATGCTGGGAGACAGGTGGCATCACCAGATAAGGAAACTGAGGGTCAGAGAGGCCCCACAGCCAGTGAGTGAACGAACCAGGATTTTCACCACATCCACCTTGATTCCCAAATCCACATGCTCGGCCACTTTCTGCCACCAGGACTCTTTCCTTCAATCTGACCCCCTCACGGATTTCACCGCTAACTCAATATGCCCTGAGAGCCCTCTTGTTTATATTTCCTTGTTTCTCCTTCGACCTCATATCTTTGCCTCTCTTCTAAGCTCAGTTCCTGCTTCTTATGGGGGAAGTTATTTATTTCAGTGTCTCAGTTTCCCTGCTCATAAATGAAGGATAATAACGGGTCTTTCTCATACAATGGTTATCAGGGTGCGTGAACAGTGCCTCATACAAACCAACCTTCCATAAATGCAATCATCGCTATTCCACTCGTCCTCCTTGACTGTGGGATTCACACCTTTCAACTTGCTTCACCACACCCAGCCCTCTGCCTGGTACTTTTACTTTCTCCAGGCTGACTTAGCCAGAAACTTCTCCTCGAAGCCTCTGGTGTATCTCTCTCTCTCTCTCTCTCTCTCTCTCTCTCTCTCTCTCTCTCCCTCCCTCCCTCCCTCCCTCCCTCCCCCCCTTTGCAGCCTCTTTAGCCACTAAAATTAGCTCCATCTCCAGTCCGCATCCCCAGTGCGCCTGTCCTGGTTTCTCTCTGGGCTCCCAGCCACTTGCGATGCTGTGTCTCAGATGCCACACGCTGCCTTCCTGGTGCCACAGCCATTGCCCAAGACAAGGGGTATTTTGAGATACAGGAACGAGTGAGGTGGGAGGGATTTCACACATGTTCCTCCTGGTGTGTTTAAAAAAGGCTGACACAAGAGCCGTCTGCCCCCACTGGACCCCTAACCCCTATTTCTAGTTTCCAAATGTCAGAGGAAAGCTTTAGTCAGTGAGACCTCCAGGCCCCCCAGGGAGTGAGTCTTGATTTTTCAAAAATGGAAGGACAATGACCCAGCAATTCTACTTCTGGGTTTATACTCAAAAGCATTGAGAGCAGAAACTCAAATAGATACTTGTATTCATAGCAGCGTTATTTGCAGTTGTCAAAAGATGAAAGCAACCCAAATGCCCATCAGTGAATGGAATGGATAAGTAACATGTGGTTCATCCATACAATGAAATAGTATTCAGTCTTAAAAAGGAAGGATACAACACGGATAAACGTGAGGATGCCATGCTGAGTCAATAAGCCAGTCACAGAAGGACAGATACTGTCTGATCCCACGTACAAGAGGTCCCTAGAGCAGCAGGATTCATAGGCAGGAAGTAGAACGGTGGTTGCCAGGGGCTGGAGGAGGTGCAAAGTGGGGAGTCAGTGTTTCATGGAGACAAGAGTTTCAGTTTGGGAAGACGAGAAAAATCTAGAGATGGATCGTGGTGATACACAGTGTGAATGCACTTACTACCACTGATCTGGACACTTAAATATGGCCAAGATGGCACATTTTAAGTTATGTGTATTTTACCACAATTAAAATTTCCTAGAAAAGGAAGAACAGTGAGGCCAGCTGGTCAGGAGGAAACAGAACATGGCATGTGGTGGAGGAGGCAAGTGCCTCAGAGAACTGGGCAGGGGTGGGCACCCTACTACCTAACCAGGGCAGGATTGGATGCCCCCAGAGTATTTTCTGGGATAATTCATTCCATCAGTGATATATTGAGCACCTACTGTGTGCCAGTCCCTGTTCAAGGCTCTGGGACATGGCAGTGAGCGAAACAAACAAAAGTCCTGTTCTTATGGGGCTGATATCCTAGTGGGGGAGACGGATGATAACGAAGATGAAAGTAAAGAAATAAATGTGGTTTGGCATTAGCTCAGCTGGGCTGTGGAGGGAGTGGGAGAGTCAGCAGGGGTGTGTGGCAGTTACAGTTTTGAAGGACATTTGGGCCAAGACCCAAAGGAAATAAGGGTGGAGTCATGCTGAGACCTGGGGGAAGCACGTGCCAGGCACATGCAGAAGGAACAGCCCATGCAAAGGCCCTGAGGCTGGACCTCGCCTGGTGTGTGGAAGGAACAATGCAGAGGCCTGTGTCGCTGAAGCTGAGGGAGTGAGGAGGGGAGTTAGGAGGATGAGGACTGACAGGAGACAGAGCCCAGCACGTTGGCCTTGTGGGCCACGGGGAGGACTTGGGCCTTCTCTTTTCCTTTATTAAGTCTATTTTTATTGGTTTCAGAGAGGAAGGGGGAGGGAGAGATAGGAACATCAATGATGAGAGAGAAATATTGATCAGCTGCCTCCTGCAAGCCCCCTACTGGGGATCAAGCCGCAACCCGGGCATGTGCCTCTGACCAGAATAGAACCCAGGACCCTTCAGTCCACAGGCGGACCCTCTATCCACTGAACCAAACCTGTGGCTAGGGCAGGACTTGGGCCTTTTTCTGAGTCAGGTGGGAGCCACAGAGGTTCTGAGCAGGGGATTGTGCCTAAACTTAGGAGCTCCAGGCACCCTCCGGCTGTTACAGGGAGAACAGATAGGGGACCAGACTCAGGGTGGGGCCAGGAAAGTGGTGGGCAGTGGAAGGATTTATGGGTAGATTCTGAAGGTAAAGCCAACAAGATTTCCTAATAGATAAGAGGTGGGAGCTGAGAAAAAGAGGAGTGGAGAGAGATCCTGAGTTTTGGGCTCCCAATACCTGGAAGGAAGAGGCCGCTTTTACGAGTGGACCAGAAGGCAGGATGGGTGACAATGATCAGAGGTCTTCTGTTAGAATCAGACTTGATTTAATACCTCAAACATTAGCTGAAGATGGACCCCTGGAGATGTGGAAACTGGCTTGTACTCAAAGCCCGAGGGTGACCATGATCTAGCTGAGGGGTACAGGGCAGACCCTGGGCCTCAGGATTTCACCTGCCAATGAGGGTGCTCACAGCCCCAACTTTAGAATCACTGTTAGGCACAAATGAGAGATCTGTGCAAAGGGTTGAGACAACCTCCAGTCGACAAGTGTGTGGAAAATGAGTAATTATTATTAGCGAGAGAGGGATTGCAATATCTCCAGCTGAACTCTCCAGAGCAGCTGGTTAAGAGCATCGTTCCCGAAGCCAGTCCTCCTCATTGAATTCCCAAGTCCACTCCTTCCAAGCTGAGTGGCTTGAGGCAAATCCTCTAGCTTTTCTGAGCCTGTTTTCTCATATGTGAAATGAAAATGAAAATAGCTCACACCTCTGAGGAGGCAGGGACTGAATGACATGGTCCTTGTAAAGTCCTTGGGGCAGAGAGCCTGGCCACAGCAAGCATTATACCCACAATCACCATTATTACTGATAACTTTTTTTGCCCTGCAAAATAGCTACAATAAGCCCCATTTTATAGATGAAGAAACTGAGGTTCACGAGAGGTCAGCAGAGCATTGGAGGTCAGGACCCAATGGCCGGGGTTCACCTCCCAGCCCCGCCACCCACCCTCTTCAAGTCCCTAACCTGGCCTGTCTTTTCCCCCCAGCTGTATAATGGGGCCACAACAGCACCTGCCAAGGCAGATACACTGGGAGGATTAAATGAGACACTGTACCCGTTGTTGAGAACAGCACCCGTGGCTAGGGCAGGACTTGGGGAAGGTTGGTGTTAACTGTAATGGCTGCAGGTCCCACAGCTGGATGCTGAGGAATCCCTTGTCTGTCTGACCCCAGGGTCCTGCTCTTGATCACTGGGCTTTGCCACTGAACCTACAATTTAAAAACATGCAAGTCTCTGCCACTGTTTTAGAAAGGACTAGAGAATGGGAAATTAGGGCTGTTCACCCAGGCCCCGTGTTCTCAAAGCCCCAATGCTCTTGGTGCCCAAGGCTTCCCAGAATGCTCCTGGCTGGTACTGCCCCAGTGGGAGGCCACATTGGTAGGGGATTTTGGCTGCTCCAGCAGCTGGACTTTCTTTACTGCTTCTCTCCTGCTTCAGGGCAACAAGGCTGGGTTAAGGATATCCCGTTCTTCCTGCTGTCTATCCCTCAGCAATGCCTCTGCAAACCTACCACAAGGCATGGTGCCCTCTACCACCAGCTATGAATTCACTCATCCCTTTATCCATCTCTCCACCCACCCATCCATTTATTCATTTAAGAGATGTTTACTGAACTGCATTCTCAGGGTCTGTACTCGACTCTGGGTTCAGACTTTGTCCAGAAGAAGATCAACAATTGGTCCAGAAAACAATGGTGGGAGGGATTACATTGCAGCCACCCAATGCCCATAAAGAGGGACCTACGCTGGCCTCATGGTGAGCCCTGTGATGGGAGGTCAGGAGGGCTTTCTGGGGCAGAGATAATATCAGTAACCTATGTACTTCCTTGGGTTTGTGGCACCCCGGCACCCCAGTCCTCCTCTAAGACCCCCAGACCTCACCATGATGCTGGCACAAAAGGGGGGCTTATTTTCTTTTTCTTTTTTAAAATACATTTTATTGATTTTTTACAGAGAGGAAGGGAGAGGGATAGAGAGTTTAGAAACATCGATGAGAGAGAAACATCGATCAGCTGCCTCCTGCACGCTCCCTACTGGGGATGTGCCCACAACCAAGGTATATGCCCTTGACTGGATTCGAACCTGGGACCTTTCAGTCTGCAAGCAGAAACTCTATCCACTGAGCCAAACAGGTTTCGGCTTATTTTCTTTTTATTATTCCTTTATCCCAAAGATTTTCTCCTAAATTAACTTCTAGAAGTTGTTCATGTAATTACTACGAAGCTAAAGTGTTTCCGTTTTCATCAAAAACTTTTTAGGCCCAGCCAGTGTGGCTCAATGGCTGAGGAGATCATGGTTCAATACCCCATCAGGGCACAAGCCCAAGTTGCAAGTTTGATCCCAAGTAAGGGGTGGGCAGGAGGCAGCCAATCAACTATTCTCTTTCATCATTGATGTTTCTATCTCTGTCCCTATCCCTTCCTCTCTGAAATCAATTAAAAAAATCCCTTCCGCCATTATCCACGGGAGATACAGCCAGAGACCCCCAATGAATGCTGAAACTGTGGATAGCACTGACCCCTATATATACAACGGTTTTTTCTAGTGCACACATACCTATGATAAAGTTTAATTTATAAATTAGGCACAGCAAGACATAACAAGAATAAAATAGAGCAATTAAAATAATATGCAGCAATGAAAATTATGTGAATGTGTGTCTTTGATTAAGTTGAGAACTTTCATCTTTTCATTTAAAGGAAGCACTCTTTATGGCTTCTTGCTGACATATCCAAATTGCTAGCACCACTACGCTTATGCTTTGGGGCCATTATTAAGTAAAAATAAGAGTTATTGATAACTGAGGCAACTACGAAGTGACTAATGGACAGGAAGCGTCTACAGCTTGGACACTATGGACAAAGGGATGATTCACGTCCGGGGCAGGACAGAGTGGGACAGCGGGAGGCTTCATCGAGTTACTCAGACGGCATGCAATTTAAAACTTATGAATTGTTTATTTCTGGAATTTTCCATTTAATATTTTTTTGGCCGCAGTAGACCAGGGTAACTCAAACCATGGAAAGTGAAACCATGGATAAGCGGGGGACTACTGTATTCAGAAATGCATGTTCTGTGTGTTTAGCGAAGTCACATCCAACTGGCATTTATCATCAACAAGTTCAACTATGTAATCTTTGGGGAAAAAGAGAGAAATGCAATTAATTTAAATGGTGTTCACAGTCTTCCTGGTGTTCTAGTCAATGAATTTATTTATGACTGGGTAAATATGAGACAGACAACATCCAACTGATATCCTTCCCATGTAACTTTCTGAGTGTAAGCATCTCAATATGTGGTTTATAATTTTAATATTTAAAGAGATGAATTCTTCTTTGCAGGCGCTGGGGCCGCCATCTTAGATGGAGGGAGTAAGACCAGAAGGAGAGAAGGAGCTTGAGACGGGAAGGGTTCCCTGCCGCTCTCCTTGGGCCCTAAAGAGGGCCAGCTGGCTGGGCTTTGGAGTGTGTGCCCTGAGGTGCGCAGCTGGAGTGCAACGATGGGGGAGGGGAGCCTCTCCGGACCTGTCCCCTGCGCTGGGAGGAGGAGCAGGCCAGATGATGCCCCCGGACAGACAACGGGACTCGGAGGCACCACGGCTCCGTCAGGTTTAAGTATTGTGTAAGCTGCATCAATGGAGCACAGACAGGGGGCCTGGAAGACGATCAGCAATGATTTTGGATTCAAAGATGCAGTGTTTGATGGCCCCAGCTGCATTCCTCCCACAATAGTTCAGCAGTTTGGCTATCAGCGCCGAGCATCAGAGAATGGCAAACTTATGGACTCTTCTAGGACAAGCAATACCATCCATCCGCGTTTTCTTGCCAGACAAGCAAAGAACAGTGGTTAATGTACGAAATGGAATGCGCTTGCATGACTGCCTTGTGAAAGCACTCAAGGTGAGGGGCCTGCAACCAGAGTGCTGCTCGGTGTTCGGACTTCTCCACGAACACAAAGGTAAAAAAGAAAGCACGTTTAGGTTGGAACACTGATGCTGCCTCCTTGATTGGAGGAGAACTTCAAGTAGACTCCCTGGATCATGTTCCTCTCACAACACACAACTTTGCTCGGAAGACCTCCCTGAAGCTTGCCTTCTGTGACATGTGTCAGTAGTTCCTGCTAAATGGAATTCAATGTCAAGACTTGTGGCTACAAATTTCACGAGCATTGTAGCACCAAAGTACCTGTTTTGTTTATGGACTGGAGTAATGTCAGACGACTGTTATTGTTTCCAAATTCCACTAGAGGTGATAGTGGGGTCCCAGCACTGCCTTCTTTGACAATGCGTCGGATGCAAGAGTGTTTCCCGGATCCCTGTTAGTTCCCAGCACAGATACACCCCACGCCTTTACATTCGGTGCCTCCAGCCCCTCCTCTGAAGGTTCCCTCTTCCAGAGGCAGAGGTCGACATCCACACCTAATGTCCACATGGTCAGCACCACCCTACCTGTGGACAGCAGGACGATTGAGGATATGCAATCCAAAGTCACAGTGAACCAGCCTCACCCTCAGCCTTGTCCAGCAGCCCCAACAATCTGAGCCCAATGGGCTGATCACAGCCCCAAACCCCTGTGCCAGCAGAGAGAGAGCGGGCACCAGGATCTGGGACTCAGGAGAAAAACAAAATTAGGCCTGGTGGACAGAGAGATTCAAGTTATTACTGGGAAATAGAAGCCAGTGAAGTGATGCTCTCCACTCGGATTGGGTCAGGCTCCCTTGGAACTGTTTATAAGGGCAAGTGGCATGGAGATGTTGCAGTAAAGATCCTGAAGGTTGTTGCCCCGACACCAGAGCAGTTTCAGGCCTTCAGGAAGGAGGTGGCCTGCACAAAACACGGCACATGAACATGCTGCTCTTGATGGGGTATATGACGAAGGACAACCTGGCTAATGTGACCCAATGGTGTGAGGGCAGCAGCCTCTACAAACACCTGCGTGTCCAAGAGACCAAGTTCCAGATGTTCCAGTTGATTGACACTGCCTGACAGACGGCTCAGGGAATAGACTACTTGCATGCAAAGACCATCATCCACAGAGACATGAAATCCAACAAAATATATTTCTCCATGGAGGCCTGATGGTGAAAATTGGAGATTTTGGTTTGGCAACAGTGAAGTCACGCTGGAGTGGTTCTCAGAAGGTTGAATAACCCACCAGCTCTATCCTGTGGATGGCCCCAGAGGTGACCCGAATGTAGGATAACAATCCGTACAGCTTCCAGTCTGACGTCTACTCCTAGGCATTGTGCTGTATGAGCTCATGACAGGGGAGCTACCTTCCTCCCACATCAACTACCGAGATCAGATCATATTCACGGTGGGCCGTGGGCATGCCTCCTCACATCTTAGTAAGCTATACAAGAACTGTCCCAAAGCAAAGAAGCAGCTTGTAGCCTACGGTGTGAAGAAAGTTAAGGAAGAGAGGCTTCTTTCCTCCCAGATCCTGTCATCCATTGAGCTGCTCCAATATTCTCTACTGAAAATCAACAGGAGCGCTTCTTAGCCATCCCTGCATCAGGCAGCCCACACTGAGGACATCAATGCCTGCACACTGACCACATTCCCTAGACTGCCTGTCTTGTAGCAGACTTTGCACCTGTACGCACTCAGACCACCAGGGGAGGAAGGGAAATCAGCAGGCATCCCCTTTCTATGGGAGCAGAGAGCTATTTACAGAGAAGCTGCTCCTAAGGACCTTCTAGACTACTCACAGGGCCTTACTTCACGTTGCCTTTTCTACCCTTTCTGGTCCTGGGAGAAGGAAGCCATTTACAATGCTGGTTTCTCCTGCTCCCTACCTGCATCCTCCGTGCTCATGAGCTGAGTCTTCCCCAGATTCACCAGTGGCTGCTCTTGGCAATATATGATCGGGGATCCCGGCCATAGGCTAGACAAGTACTTTTAGGGCAAGAAAAAGCACTTGGAGGGAAAATGAAGGTAGGCAAACCAGCCATCATGGGGAATGGGGGGAAGAAAACATGTGGATTTTGAGTATCGGCTCCTATGAGGAATGCTTATCACAGGAAGGACTTTCTTTTGAGATAGTGGTGAGTGGTGTGGCGCCAAATAAGTAGTTTTGCCTATAATGCACCAAACATGAGGATATGACTTAAACATGACTGTTGAGACCATGGCCACCTAAACGCGTCTGCTTTGGTACTATGGAACTTGAGTTTGGGGACCCTTCCTTTTTTCATGGAGGTCTCCAATGCATTAGGATGGTTTTCCAAAAGAGGTGCCCGGCCTCCCCCTTCCAAGTCTCCACTCTCTCAGGGAGCAGTCTTCCATGCTGCTGAATTTTGTCTTCCAGGAGCTGCCCCTATGGGGTGGGGCCATTGGCCAGCCTTGTCTCTCAACAGTCGTCATGTGTATGCAAGAAAGCCAGGACTACAGGCTTTCTTGATGATTCGGGTTTTAATTTTGCTTTTATTGTGCCTAACAAAACACAGTTATCTGATGGTTCCTTAATTGTGGTTTTAATAAAATAAATGTAAAAAAATATATAAAGATAAGAATTCTATATCTAACAGGTCTTCCAAAGCAAAATAAGCCACTTATTCTGTGGGGGAGCCTCTTTTTTAATCAATCAGTGCCCATGCCACCTTGGATGTTAAATAATTTAAATATCATCTCTGAGAACAAATTAGCCATTCACCTGGAGAGAGCATATTCTAGACACAGGCAACAGTATGTGCAAAGGTCCTGGGGTGAACAAGCAGATGCTGCTGACAGAGGAAGCTGGGATCCCCTCCCCTATCTTTCCCTCTAAAATGAGGCAATAAACAGAAGGAGCTGTCTCTGCATCCAAATCCAGGTTCTAGACTTCCTACCTGTGTGACTTTGACAAGTAACTTCTAAGTTGAGTTTTCCTTTGCTGTGACGATATTAATGGAACCGTGGGAAGGCTGGAAGGTGATGAGGTGTGTAAAGAGCCTAGCACACAGCAGGTGCTCAACTAATGCTCATTTTCTTACTCTGAGGTTAACCTCCCCCAATGGCCTGTGTTTCCACAAACCTGGAAATGCAGGAGGGAAGAGGTGTAGCTACAAAAAGGAAGAATTGGGGTGGGAAAGAGAAGGGTAGAGAAAAGCTATCCATCAGACACCCACCAGCCTGGCCTCTCTCCCCTGAGGCAATAGAATCAAAACAAAGTTTCCATATAGCTCTGATCAGGAGCGGGTGACATTTTAAAAAAAAAGGACAAAATCAAAAGCCCCCGTGGACACACGGAGTCATGCTGCGTGGCTGTGAACTATGGGTCAATGTGGCTGGCAAGAAATCTGTTCTTTTGCTCCAACTGCCTGTGAGGGCTCAGAGCTCAGACATCCAGTCTAGGTTTGACAAAAGTTGAAGGCCTCTGAAGAGGCTGTGTAATCGTCCCCACTTTTATTTCCCAGGTGGTTGTGTGACAGGCCCTGGGCTCTCGGCAGAATCTACGCTGGCATTGTCTGTCCTTCCACTGTGAATGATGTGGTAATAGTAAGCGTCATCATCTCTGTTTCTTGCTAAGAGTCAGGAATGAAAGGAAGGGGAGGGTCACACCTTGGCTAACAGAAGCCAAGCCAGAACGCAGCAGGGGACAGCACGTGGGCCTCAGTGACCCCAATGAATAACTTCCTGGATACACACCCTTTGTAATGGGATGTACTGCTTCTCCCACTAAGAGATGGGTCTCTTGTCTCACTCCTGAACTGGCCTCATTGCTTGCTTTGATCAACAGTGGCCAGTGAGGGCATGCCATGCCTGAAGCTAGCCCTCCAGAGGCCTGTGAACTTCTTTCTCCTAGAACCCTGCTTCTGCCAGGTGAACAAGCCTCAGGTAGCCTGCTGGAGAATGAGACACCATGTGGAGCAGAGCACCATGGTCCCAGCCAAGGCCATCCTAGACCCACCAGTCAACAGGGAGCCAACATCCAGAGGGAGGAGCCATCCAACCTCCCATAACTGATCATAGAAGCATGGAAGAGCCCAAGTGAGACCAACCTGCAGAAGGAGCTAAATAAATTCTCCTTACTTTAAGCCAATAGGTTTCTGGGCTGTTTGTCACACTACATATTGTTATATAGTATCTCAGAGAGGAAGGAAGAGGGAGAGAGATAGAAACATCAATGATGAGAGAGAATCATCAATCAGCTGCCTCCTGTATGCCCGCAACTCAGACATGTGCCCTGATTGGGAATTGAACAGTGACATCCTGGTTCATAGGTTGATGCTCAACCACTAAGCCAAACTGGCTGGGCAAGACAGAATTTAAAAATAAAACCCATCCTCCAATTCTATATAATAAAGAGGTAATATGCAAATTAACCCTCATACCCTCACAACATGACTGCCTACAACCAGGCAGGGGGGTTAGTGAGGAATGACCAAATGACTGAACAGCAGGCTGTGTGGGGCAACCAGGCTGGCAGGAGGGGTTAGTGAGGGTCAACCAAACAACTGAATAGCAGGCTGCATGAGGCGACCAGGCCAGCAAGGGGGCCATGAGGGGTAACAAAGGGGGGATGGCAGTTGGGGGCAACCAAGTCGCGGGGAAGGGCAGTGAGGGATGACCAGGCCGGTGGGGGTGGGAGAAGTTAGAAGCAACCAGGCCAGCAGGGAGGGGACAGTTGGGGGTGACCTGGCTGGCAGCGGGGGGCACTTAGGGGTGACCAGATTGGCGGGGGTGGGGCAGTTAGGGGTGATCAGGCCAGCATGTAGAGGCAGTGAGGGGTGATTAGGCTGGCAGGGCAGGGGCAGTTAGGGGTGACCAGGCAGGCAGGCAAGTGAGCAATTAGGAGTTAGTGGTCCAGGACTGTGAGAGGGATGTCCTACTGTGAGAGGGTACAGACTGGGCTGAGGCCCCCGCCTCCCCGTGCACGAATTTCATGCACTGGGCCTCTAGTCATATATAAAATCAAAAGTTAGAACAGTCTCTAGAATGGTTAGAAAAATTAAATATTTTCCCAGGCTCTCTTGGAGCTAGAGATGACCACGTGGCATACTTCTGTCCATGAGGTGTGAGTAGATGCTTGATGGATGATTTCTGGGAAAGATTTTGATTTGCCTGATACAAAAGTTGATAGAGCTGGATGGAGTCATCTCATCCCTGCTTTTTTCTGCTTTGAATGTGGACACGATGCTAGGAATTCCAGCAACTATTTTGCAGTCACGAGGTAAAAGCATAAAGAATCAAAGAGATGCCAGCCAGTGCCAACTGGTACCCACTTCAAAATGCTTTTGTAACTTGAGAAGGATAAGTAAGCACTGTTGGTTTAAGCTACCATGAGTTGGATTTTGTTTCTTGCCACTGAGTACACTCTTAATGCATCTTTCAAAAATTCCCCCATTTCCAGGTCACACAAGACTCCACAGTGAGACTTTAGGAACCACATTTCTCCTTCCTTTTTCAGGCGTGAACACACATACAGGTTGCTGTGCTACATTCAGTGAAAGGCTACCCTGACGATGCCATGCTCACTTCACAGTGAGCAGCGTTTGGTCTCCTCATCTCTCTCTTTTTGGAACAAATGCTACTCATCACTGCTAGTCACAGACCATAACAGATGTAACTCACCCCCAGCCCAGATCCTAGAACCCACATAGATCTTGTTTGGCTTTTTAGCTTCAGACATTCTGTGCCATTTAATTTGCTCTGATCCCGGCTATTTCCTGCACAGAAAGCCTCTGCCCCCCCAGGCCAGGAAGGAGAGTTCTTTGTCTCTGGAATGTCAATGGAGCCCACACTCCCCGAAGGTCCAGGGTGTGGCTTTCGGTGTGGCTTTCGCTGCTTCTCATTCATCCCTTCCCCACGGAGCAGCTGTTCTCATTTCCTATCTGGGGAGAACAGGATGAGCTTCATTTCCTTCTCATGGCTGATGCTTAGAGATGAACTGATTCTCAAAAGTCTTCATCAGGAACCTAAGCAGTTGAACAATAACTCGTGGCAGACTCAGGCAAGTGTAACTGCCAGGCTGACACTATGCCATGCTGTGCCTGTGTCCTGCACTGCTTACTACCAACATCTCTGACGTTCTGGCCACAGAAGTGTGCTCAGCCTGAAGGCAGGGCCAGCTGGGAAAGCCAGCGAGCTCATGCCCCGGGAGGATTCCCCGCCCCAGCTCTCTTGCTCCTTAGCAGGACTAACTCTGTGGGGCATGTTCTACCAAGCCTCTGCGTTCACCAGAGAGATTAAGTAAGCGCCAGTTGCCCAGAGCACTGACTCGTTTGCTAGCTAATGCAAACTTTACTGGATGCCTTCTGTTCCCCGTATTCATCCTCTATTCACCAGTCTACCTTTCCTGGGATCTCCAAACAACTGGCCCTCAAATCTTTGTCAGTTTGGATTCTGGGCTGCAAACATCAGTTTGGATTCTGGGTTGCAAACATCAGGTTGTTTTAGCATAAAGGGGATTTTTAGGAAGCTCAGTTAATCAATAGGAGGCCAGAGGAGGTGGCTCAGAAAATGGGTAGGAGCAATGCAGAAAGACTGACCCCCACTGCAGCAGGCTGCCACAAAGCAATCCAGAACCAACCCTTCATCTTTGGGTCACTTACTCTGTTTTCAAATTCCTGGGTGGGCAATCACATGCCCTAACTGCCGAGAAGTGGAGGGCAGGAGACCCTCACCCCACAGCCTTCAACCTGAGATTAAATTTGGGGTCCTGTAATCCAGCAGTATGACACACAAAGGCAGGAATCTTTCCAAATTGGATGTTGGATCCCCAGCTAAGAAGAGCAAATGGTGTCTACAGTTAACTAACTGGTCTTTGGAAATCAGCCTGGAAAAGTAGTAGTAATTATTATTATCATTATAATTATAGTTATTAGTCTTATAATAACTAATATCATTGAGCATTTATTCTATGCTAGTTTCTAAGTGGTTTACAGCTATTAACTCATTGAATCCTACCTTTTGAGTAGGAAGAATTATTACTCCCATTTCACAGATGAGGAAACTGAGGCTCAAAGAAACACCACATCCCTTGCTCTTTCTTAGACCTTGCATTGGTTAAACCACCCATTCATCTAACCCACCACAGGCAAACATTAACTTATTAAACTTTAAAACAACTCTGTAAGAGAGGGAATGTTATTATCCCCAGTTTCCAGATGAGAAACTAAGATTCGGGGAGGTACAGTCACTTACTCAAGTATATACAGCTTAGAAATGGTGGGGTTGGGTTTTGCATCTGTTCAAATTCCAAAGGCATGGTCCTAATCTCCATGAATGTATCCTGGCTGCCCTCTGGTCGAGAGCTGCCTACACTGGGCTGGCAGCTCAGCCTAAATGCAGGGCAAGCTGAGAGAGCCAGCGAGCTCATGCCCTGGGCTGCAGAGCAATGTTGCAACTTGAAGGCTCCACCAGAGTACCTCTTAACGTAGTTTCACATCTGGAAGCATAATACATCAGACATGTCATTCCCAAAAAGAGATCACTCAGTCGTGTTTCAATTTCTGTTGCCCTCGTGAATTATATCCTACCTCTGCAAGAGAGGGAGCTTCTCAAGTGAATTTTTTGTATATTACCAGAGTACAACCATCCCAAATGTATTCTCTATGTTTCATGAAGCTCTGTCCAGATGTCTTGGTATGACAGAACCAGAATTTTATTTATGGAGAGGCACAAAATACATGATTCCCATTTTCTTCATGTTTTAAAACATGCTCGCCATCTCATCCTTCTGAAAAAATTTTTGCAAAGGAGAGGAAAAAGACCTAGGAAATCAAACAGTTCCCCAAATGGAACCATCTAACCCATCACAGATGGTAGAAACTACCAAATATTTCTTCCTTCCTTTCTGTGCCAAACTTCCCAAATGGGGGAGTGTCAGGCTTACTGTGTTCTTTTTTCTTACACCTCTGCCACAAGGTTTCATGTATCCCCAACTCCCTATGGACAACCCTCTTTTCTTCCGAATTACAAAACCTCAAAGCCCTAGGGGGTGTCTTCTCTCTTCTACCTTGCAACTGCAACAGACAGAGCTGATTAGGCTCACCTCCCTCCCTAACTCCCTGTCCACTGCATATCCTATTTCCTTCCTCGATCCTCTTCTACCCACTGGTCCCCAAGTATAGGTACTTCCTTGATTCTGGGTTCCTGTCTGTCCCACCATCATGCCTACAGGGCTCAGTCTTTTTCCAATTTTAACGAACTTCTTTGTGGATGTCTTTCAAGTTAAGCTGTCATCATTTCTACATCTTCACCTCAATCCAATGAAGTAAGTATTAACATGAGCCTCATCCTATATAATAAAAGGCTAATATGCAAATTGACTAAATGGTGGACCCATGGGTCAGGGGGCTGCTCCTGTGTTGAGTGTCTGCCCCTTGGTGGTCAGTGTGCCTTATAGCAACCGGTCGTCATCCCCCGAAGGGTCCCGAACTGCATGAGGGCACAGGTGGGGCTGAGGACCCCCCCGCCCCCCCCCACCCACAGTGAACGAATGTCATGCACCAGGCTTCTAGTTTAACATAAGAATTATGGAGACTAAATTATTTGCCCACAAGTCACAGATCTTTGGAGTGGCAAGGTCAAGATCTGAACTCACATCCCCAAAGTAACACCGTGTTTTACATGGAGAGTTACGTTCTGGTTCTGAAGTCAATGCATGGAGGGGAGGAGGATGGGGCGGGGGGGGGGGATACATATACTCAAAGATACCCTTGAAAAACCCTTAAATCATCCATAAAGCACAGTATACGTTGTTTTGTGTATTTAAGCCTGGACAGTAATAGTATGTATAATGTGTAGAGTAATATGTGATATAAAAGCTTGAGAATAGCCCGGCTGGTGTGGCTCAGTGGTTGAGCATTGGACTATGAACCAGGGGGTCACGGTTAGATTCTTGGTCAGTGCACATGCCCACGCTGTGAACTGGATCCCCAGTAGGGGGTGTGCAGGAGGCAGCTGACCAAGTATTCTCTCTTATCACTGATGTTTCTAGCTCTTTCTCTCTCCCTTCCACTCTGAAATTAATAAAAAACAAAAGATTAAGAATAGTATGCCATATGTAACAGGCACTGCTAATGGTTCCCATAGCCATTTCCCGCTTCCAGATTACCTACAGGCAGAGCCAGTCTCCCATAAAAAAGGCAAAAATGCCAGATACTCATGTTTCTGGTATTCCCTGAAACCAGAAATGGTAATGTGACCCATACAGAGCCAATAAGAAGTCTGTTGGGAACTTTTGGGAAATATTTTTCTTTCTAGATCAAAAGAGAAATACCCCCCAATGCAAGTCTTCTCTTCCCACCATTACTTTCCTGCAATGGATGAGCCTGTGAGAAGTGGAGATGTAATAGCTATTTTGCAAACTTGAGGTGACAAAGCATGAGGTCAAAATCCAACACACTAAAGAAGGTGGAGTGGAAGATGGAAGGACATCACTAAACTACTCAACTAATTCTGATCCACCGATCTGTGGAATTCTAAGTCAGAAGGCACAAACCCTCTACTCAATGCTAAAGCTCCTTCCAGCTGTCTCATTTGTTTCTTGCAGAGAAAAGCATTCCCAACTCATCTAACTGAACTGGGTTCTAGAAGAAACACACCTCATGCATTTTCCCTGGAAAAAGGCTCATTAAATGGCGTGGCAGGTTGAAATTACCACACAATTTAATTATCATGCTCTTCCTTTTTCTTTTTGCCTTTGTATCAATCACATACCAATGATTTTATGTTAAGTCGTATTTGCTCACACTTTCCAGTTTTGGCTTTTAAAATGTCCTATCCATCTAAACTTCTCAGTGTAGTTCACAAACACCTCCTCATCAGATCCCTCAATCTTACAATTATTCCATTTAACATTCTTGGAATACCAACATGAAGCAAGAGAAATAGCATCAACATTTTAGTGGCAGAGCAAGGTTTTAGAGTCTGAGGTTTCCCTCCTGTTCCTGATGCCAGAGTTCTGTGACCTGAAATTCCAATGCTGACCTTCAAATGTGCCTATGAAGAGTGAAAACAAAACAACCATGCCCCGTGCCTCTTCAGTATAACCCCCTTCTAAAAAACAAACAAACAAAAAAAATACCCTCTACAAAACAAAACTAACAAACAAAACATTGACTTCTAAAGTCAAACCTTCCTAGGGCTGAAGGGACTCTCGGGAGTAACGCATTTGAAGCTCTTGAGCCTCTGATGTTTCCAAAGAAGGTTTAACAAATAAATGAATCACACCCTTAGAAAATATGCTCCAGCGCCTGGTTAAATGGGCAACCTGCACAATCAGACGCAGCAGGCCCAAGAACACTCCCCCCACCCCCACCCTTGGCTCAGACACACCCTCCTCCACATAAACCTACAAATCTGTGCCACCTTACTAATGTCACGCAGCTAACAAAGCTGGCTCCAAAAGTTTTAGTATTCAGAGCTACAAGACATAAGATACACCATAACTCCTGGGGTAGAATCACAACCCCAGGCAGGCATATTCTAACCACAGTCCATGCAATGGTTAGGTCAACACACCCAACAGCACCGTCTCATCTAGGTCAACTGACAGCCATGGGTCCTCAGGCCCCTCGGGGCCTGTCTGCCTTGAGAAGCAGTTTATTTGATAGTAAACCTGCCCTCAATATTGATAAGCCACAGGCACCATCGATTCATTCATTCAGTCAAAAACATTTACCGAACACAGTAATGTGCCAGGCACTATTTTAGACATTGGGGAATATAATTGTAAGCAGAAGAGAACAAATCCCTGCCCTCATGGAGCTGACCTAGTAGAAGGAACAGGCAAATAAATGAATAAATGAAGTATCTAGTTTATCAGGTAATGTATGGGGAAAAATCTAAATAGAAAGAGAACAGAAAGGGTTAGAATCATAGGTAAAGGGCCAGGGAACATTGGAGTAAAGTTTTGAAGATGAGCAGGTATTTGGGAGAAAAACATATGAGGCAGAGGGAACTGCAAGTGCAAAGGTCCTGAGGTGGAAACTTGCCTGAGGCGATCATGGTATAGGGAGAAGCCCAGTGCAGCTGGAGCTGAGTGAGTGAGGAGGAGGGTAGAAGGTGAAGAAGGCGGGAGGAGATGGGGGCAGGTCTCGCAGGTCCTTGTGGGCCATGGTGAAGACTTTGGCTTCGGCACTGAATGAAATGGGAACCATGGGAGGGATGTGAGCAGAAAAGAGATTTGATTTAATTTATATGTTAAAAGGATCCTCTGGCTGCTTGTGTTGATAACCGGCTGTGTGTATGTGTGGGCGGGGGGTGCAGAGGCAGAGACACATGAGCAGAGGCTGCTTAAACAACCCAGCTAAGAGATGATGATGGAGATGGGAGACATAGTGAGATCCTGAGTGTATGTTAAAGAGAGAACCTATAGAATTTGCAGAAAGATTGGTCATGGGGTGTGTGTGTGTGAGAGAGAGGAGGTGTCAAAATTTTTGGCCAGGATCCCCTGAAGGATTGAGCTACCATCTAATGACATAAGAAGACAGGAAGAGGGAATATTAGGAAGATGCTCAGAAGTTCTGTTTTGGACACCTAGATTGTGAAGTGCCAGTGAATTCCTCTCTAACTGAGGACTCTGAGAGAACTCCAGGCTAGAAATGTTAAGTTTGGAAAATGTGAGCATAGAAGGTATTTAAACTGTTGAGATGGGTTGAGGTCACCATAGGGTTCAATATAGCCAGAGAAATCAAGAAAAAGAGGGGCTTTCATATTCCTAAGACTCCCTCCCTCTCCTCTAAAGCTCAGCTTCGGCACTCTATGACACAAACCCACTGACAGTAAGGTTAGGGTCCTGTCCTCCCTGTAACACACACCATCTTCAGGGTCCATAGCTCCTCCCTGCACAAAGCAAGGCGCAATTTCTCTTGCTTGGCAGCCTCTGCCTTGGCCCCAGGTACCCGCTTGCTTCCTGTTCCACTGAGATTTCCTCTGCCTGCCAGGCAGCCACCTCCCTGCCCTGGTGAGAAAAGAGGGAGTCATTACCCTGCAAACTGTAGAGGCAGTGCCCAGATGCCTCTCTGGAGGCAGGCTGGAGTTTGTCATAGCAATTCAAGAGGACACCACCTCAATCAGCCCCTAAACCTGTGGTGAGACGAACAGCACAGTCTTCTCCAGCCATACCAAAAAACGTCACCGGGCCATCTGGCCCTTACTAAGTACCCTCTCCCTTTCACCTCAGGGGGAGGTATGAAGCTCAAGGAAAGGACACCTTATAAGATCAAATGTGCCGAGTGCTGTCCGTGGTGCTGAAACCGCAAATCCAATAGGCTTTCCACCTATTGCTCCTTGGGTTAGTTTGGAAACTTTGGAGAACAGATGCAAGATAAGGACTTGAGGGAGGTGATCCACAGAATTATAAGGAATGAACTGGCAGTTGATAAAGGGTACATAGATGACTGAATTTCACTGTGAGCAACTGGGATTCTATCAGGCAGAGGACCCTTTGAGAAGTTGTAGAACACACCTCTTGAATTTTCTATTGAGCAATGGGGAACCCAGGGTATGTATACACTGACTCCCTTGCTCTTTGGTTAAGGACTATTCCTGGAGGTGTTAAACATCTGCCATATGGTCTGAACAAGCAGCTGCCATGCTGTAGAAGACCCTCCAATAGCAATGTTCAAAGATGAGAGTGTTGGAGGTGCAAAGAGGTTAGCTTGCACGAGAACTACAAACCACAGCTGTGTGAGCTGGGTGAACAGGGAGTACCTGCAGCATCAACTACATGCCTCCAAAGGGATTTGTTTTAATTTCCTCTTCAGATCACCAACTTCCATTTAGGAAGCACTCACAGCAATTACCACATATACTGCCTCTCTAGTCCCTACCACAGCCTAAAGGGGTGGACACTATCATCATTCCCCTTCTTCCAGGCGAGAAAACCAAGGTTCAAAGAGATTAGCTCACATGTTCAAGTTTACCACAGGCAGCGATCCCTCTGACTCTGAAGCCCAGGTCTTAACCACTGGGCTCTGTCAATCTCCTATTTCTGGAAATCTCTTTTGCCCATTTTTTTTCTGTCACAGTGGAATATTTGACTATCTCTTGTCAGTGCAATGGTCCCCATCTCCTTAAACAGCTTAGTGAATTTCCCCGGACACTCTGATGCTCAGAAATATTACCACTTTCCAGGTTAGTAACTATCTATTTTACCAAGCATGTATGCTGCTATGTCCAAGAATATGAAAACACTGTCTTCATCCTACCCTGGCAATGTTCAGGCTCTTTTCTCAACTTACACAATTGTATTATTTTACCCCTCAGATGTTTATATATATTTGAGCATTACAGTAAAAGCTCTGTTATCTCAGAAGTATAGTCAAGAATCTGAAATATTCCTCTTACACATTTTGAGTTTGATTCAGTCCTTCAAATACAATGGAAGTTCACTTTAAAGGAATTTGTTAGACTTTCTCTGAGGCCTTGAGCTATACAGAACAAACAAAAGAAATCTATGGGTAAGATCTTTTCCACCAAACTTTACTCAAGAAGAAAAACCTTGGTAATCCATGAAAAACCTTGGTAATCTATGAAAAAAATGGTGTTTTAAAACTATGGTTTACTCAGAAATGTGAGAAGACAGTGAGTTAATCAGAAAGTGCTCATAAAAATCATCTTTATCTCCATGTCAAATTCATACACTCAAGTCCCCTCCCCCAGGAACATGGAGTTCAGAGTTTACTACATTTCCCCACCAGTGACACCGAGCAGAAGGCCAGCTTTGCAGCACTTTTAGTCTCATCTCCCTGTTCCTAGCTCATAACCCAACAGGAGACTAAGTACCCCCTTGAAATTTGAATTAATGAAATGTGAGCTATGTGCCTGAATTTGAAGGAGATAAAACCACCAGGCAATAAGGAAGGGTGGTTGATCACTGGAGAAATACAAGCAACAAAAGCAAGAGAAAATGCAGGAAAAAGAAAGCAGGAAAGGAGAATAGAAGAAGAAAGGAATAGAAACCTACAACAATAATTCCTTGTGGTTTTAAGACCAGGACCCCCCGAGAATCTAATAAAAACTAAAAGTCAGAAAAATATGCATGCAATTGTAAAGGATTCATGGATACCACTATGAGCTTCTATCCTCAGAATCTATCTGCCTCAGATGAATAATTTCTCCTCTAGAGGCTCATCAGATGTCATAAAATTAGAAAAAAAGGACACCTTGTTGTAATCAAGGAGCAGATACAAACATCCAACTGGCAAACTGCCCCATCAAATGGTACTGATCACTTAGTGAGACTTACTATATGCTCAACAGTATATGAGCTTCCCTAGGTGTTTCATGCTATTTAAAAAAACCAGGGTGTATTTCTTAAAATCATTACCTGAGGATTTTTAAAGAGAGAAGGGGAGGAGGAGAGAGAAAGAAAGCAAAATATCGATGTGTGAGAGAAACATCAATTGGTTGCCTCCCATGTATCCCCCAACCAGAGATCGAATCCACAACCTATGTATGTGCCTTGACTGGGAATTGAACCCAAAACCTTTGTGGTGTACAGGATGATGCTCCAAGTAACTGAACGACTTGGCCACGGCAAAAAACAGGCTTTTTTAAGGCTCCTTCCTGCCAGCAAGGTCAAGCCAGCCCCTGCCAGCAAAAGCCAGTCCCCCTGGGAGCATAAATTGGCACAACCACTTTGCAGAGCAATTTGGCAATATCTAGTGAAGCTGAAGATGTGTATGGTACACGACTCAGCAATTCCACTCCTGGGTATATGCCCCAGAGAAATCCACTCACAAGAATGAAGGGACAGCTTGGTTCAAAATAGTCCAAAGCTGGAAACAACCCCAGTGGATAAATACCTGGTAGAACGTTCATACTGCAGAATACTAAGTATACTAAGTATACTAAGATTTATCTTGTCAATCAGATTAATCTCATGCTAAGTGCAAGAGGCAGGTTGTAGAAGAAAACATTTATAGAGAAATGCAGAGCATGCAAAACAGTACCATATGTATGTATTTCTTATATATTTATATAATCAAACTGTAAATGCATAAATGGAAATAAGCAAAATTCAGGAAACTGCTTTCAGATGGGAAAGAGAAAGGAATGGGACCAGAAAAAGGAGCATAGGGCTTAAACTGTATTAGAAAGGTTCATTTTGATGATAGCTTGCTCCATTATCTCCCTGTCCTCACCTCCTTTACTCTCCCTCCATCACTCTGCTCCAGCTGCCCTGGCCTCCACTGTTCATCAAACACAGTCCAGCCTCAGGGCCGTTGCACCTACTGTTTCCTTTGCCTGGCACTCTCCTCCTTCAGCTATCTTCATGGCTCATTCATTCACCTCTTTCAGATTTTCATTAAAATATCACCCTCCCAATGAAATCTTTCCTGGCTTCTAGCTCTCCTGCCCATAATACATCCCACTCCTTCCCCAATTTATACATATCGCTGTAGCCTTTGCCAGCATCCACACACTAGATATTTCATTCATTCATTCATTTTGTCTTTCTTCACCACTAGAATATCAGTTCCACAAAAGGAGAGTCATTTGTCTATTTTGTTCACTACTGTGTCCCAGAGCCTGGCGAATAGTAGGTACACACTAAATATTCATTGAATGAATATTTGCATAAACAGATATTTGTTCTATTGTCCTCTACTTTTTTTTGAATGTCTGATTATTTTTATTATACATTTTTAACAACAATAACAAAGTCAGCCATGGAGCTATTTCACAGATGAGTTTTCTAGCAAGCTAAGAGGAAGGTGCCCCATGCCATGACATATCCCTGGAACCTGCTAAGGTCTCAAGCCACAGGACTGTGGGTACAGCCAACAGGGGTCCCTTAGGAAAACCCCACCTGCTAGAACTATCCCAGAGTCCTCACAACAGACTTCTCACCTCTGACCGCCTCTACTGAAACAGCCCCATATGACATAGTTCCTACTGTGAGAAGCAACATTGCTCAGAGCAACATATGTTCTCAAAACGTGAATAGCAAGAGCCTAGCCAACACAGTGTGAATGCTAAGACCCATGACATCTGCCAAGAGAGACAGGACCAAGAGTAGCCACAGAGCCTAGAAGAGAAATATGAACCCACAGAGGACTGCGACCCCACAGAGGAGAACTATAAGGAAGGCCTTCCGCCCAAGAGGGGTCCTGGAAGAGAAGAGCCAGGCTTAGCTTGAGGAAGGGGAGTGGGTGGGCAGAGGAGGCAGAAATCAACACAAAATGGTAATGTCCTTACAGGGATCTGATAAAGAGCTTTGAGGTCTGGGACAGAGAGTGGCTGGCCTTTCACCAAATCTATTTGCCTTCTGCCTTCCTCTCTATGCACAGTCTCAAATTTCCCAGCTTCCCTTTGCAGTGATGGCATATGACTGGAATATGTGCCAGGTCCTAGCCGGGCTCATAAACCTCCCAAGTATCACCTTCCATGCTCATTTCTCTTCTGTGGTTTGATGCAGATAAGCACAGAGTTCTTGGAAGGTGTGGGTTAACATGAAGAACCATTATTGGGCCAGGGCCCCTCCACCACTGTTTGGAGGAGAGAAGTCTACCAATGAGGAACAGCTATTTTGAACTTAAAATGATAGAGAAATAAACTTTGGTTGTTGTTTGTCATTACCCAGTTTTAGATTTTTTGTTATAGAGGGTCCTTGATGGGAAGTGTATACACATCCACCTTTTCAACTATAGTTCCTTGTATACAGATTTGAAAATTTCCCAAAAGCAGTGACTGCACCTTATCGAGACGGGTCCTCTCCAGAGTCCTACCATCATCTCTTATACCCCAAAGCCCTCGACAAACATTAACCAAGGCATCTCCAATCAAAGCAAAAGGACCACGCATGCACCAGAATTAAAAACGACTTCTGCAATCACAAAACCTCAGCTTCAAATCCCAGTTCCACTGCTTGTGAGCTGGGTGATCTCAGACCCAGCTTCTGTGCTTCAGATTCCTCAGAGGTCACATGGGAATATTAATATTTCCTAATTCATTTGGTTGTTGTGAGGATTAAATGAGAGGATGCACATAAAGCACTTTGGAAGCAGTTGACTCTAATAAGCTATTATTCTAATTGTAACAGAAAGCATCCGCTGTAATATGTAGCCGAGATTTGGAGGCGAGGTGAAAGAAGGCAGAAGAACATGGAGGCTCAGCCTCCTGGGAGCCTGGCCTGGACCACACCAGCTTCTACATTTCCAAAGTCCTTGGAATTCAAGGTAATTTTAAGAAACACCACACACTCCGCTTACCCTGTTAGCACCACCACGAAGTCCATCACGTTCCAACCATTCCTCAAGTAAGAGCCTTTATGGAAGGCAAACCCAAGGGCAATGATTTTAATGCCAGCCTCGAAACAAAAAATTCCAATGAAGTACGGTTCTGTGTCATCCTGGAAGGGAGAAAGGGTAAAGTCAGGTTTTTGCTAGGCCAAGGGTGGCACGATCAGGGAGCCAGCCCACCTGGAGATCTGTACCCACCTCCCCTCATCTCTTGCAACACTCCAGGCTCCCGGCCCCAACCACATCCTTCCTGGAGTTCTCTTGCCCAGAGGCTTTTGCAAGAGAAACAGACACAAGAGGAAGACACCCTCCCTCTTTCCATTTGGTCAGCTTCACATACCACTTGGCCAAGTAAAACTGTTTGGACCTGCGCTGTCTCTCATACAGCAGCCACTGGTTACATTAGCTGCTTACATTTAAATACATTTAAATGAATTTGAATGAAATAAAATGAAAGGTTCTATTTCACAGCTACACTAGCTATCTTTCCAGTGGTTTCCATATTAGAAAGTGCAGATGGAGAACATTTCCATCACCACAGAAAACCCTACCAGAAAGTGCTGGCTTAGCCTACTTACTTGTCACACACTTCACTCAAGACCTTTGAGGTTGGACCCGGTGCACCAACCTCACCCCCAAATCTGACATTTCTGATGGCTCTCAGCTGGTATGCACCAGCACAGATGTTCAGGTTGCTAAAATATTGGAATAATATTTCTGCACTTGCTGGCAAATGGCCAGTGCCTCTGCCCTCCCTCTCCCCACCGCCACCCCCACCCCACAACCTCTCGCTGGACCTCCCGCCAGCTCTGGTTTCCAGCTGATGGTCTATAGTTGAAATGAAGCTATAAGCTCCACTCTGTCAGAGTCCCTAAACGGACATTTTCCCATCTGTTACGGTAACGTTTCTCAAGCTTCAATCATTTGCATTCTGCCTTCATTTTTTTGTCTATCAGTTAGCCATGGCACTACTATTTGCTTACTATTCTCTTAATTGACTCTCTTCACTTAGCAAAAAAAAAGGCCTTGAAATAATAATTTTGCTAGAATGGTTCTTTTTGCATAACATTATATTGCCTAACGAGACCATCCATACTCTGTGAATTAGGACCCATTAGGATTCTTACAACCTCCTTTCTACCCTGGAGCTAATACACTGGTTCTAAAAGTGACTGGAAAGGAGAGAAGTCTCCTCCATTGTATTGTCAGAATGCCAGAGAGGGAGCGAGGAGCTGGGGGGTGGGGGTGGGTCAAGAAGGATCTTAATGCTAGTTTTCAGCTCTGCTCGTTTCACCAATGAGCAACTCTGAATGAGGACTTTTAATGTCCTCTGGAGCTGACATCCATGTATAGGAAACACAGGGAATGGAAAAACAGCTAAATGACATCATAAATAAGCCATCAGGCAAAAATCAGAATGTGGGACACTCCTTAGGGCATCTGGACTGGTTTCTGCAATAAGGCAATGACAGGAGAGAATGTATTACTCTAAATTAAAAGTCTTAAGTGACATAACAAAATCTAGACCATGCTTGGGATCTTGGTTCAAACAAATCAATTGTGAAATGCCATTTCTGAGACAATCACAGAAATGTGATTACTGACTGGGTCTTAGATGACCCCAAGGAACCACTATTACTTGTGCTGGGCGTAAATATAAAACCGTGGTGATGCAAGAAACACCCGTATTTTTCAGCAATGCAAACTTAGGTATCTGACCACAAACTGACATGTTGTTGTCTGGGATTTGCCTTAAGAAATGTTGGTCAAGACAAACTACGAAAATAAAAAAATACAAATGAAGCAAAATCTTGATAACTGTTGAATCTGGATGATGGCTTCATGGGAGGGGGGAGAGGAGGTTGTTCATTTTACTGTTCTCTGTATTACGGTGTATGGACCAAATTTTTCACAAGAATTTGGGTTTGAATATGACATCTTCATGAACAATGTGTGACCACTCTCACCCAACCCCACCTGGCTGACACCAGGTCTTGTCGAGGAGCAAGGATGGGTGATGGACAGCGAAGGCATCTCTCTTCCCAGATTACTGATGTTCATGATATTTATGCTTCCCCAGGCAGGGGGTCCACAATCCAGCTCTTGGCTCCAAGACTGAGCGCGGCAGCCTCTGTTCCCACCACCCCATCAGTTTGCTACAAAAGCAAAGGAGAGACATCACTCACCAGCCGTTCGGACATGGGGGTCTTGTCATCGTCAGGTAGGTGTTGCTCCAGAGCGAGGACGATGCAGTTTGCTATGATGGTGGCTAAAATCATATATTCAAAGGGAGTATCAGAGAATTAAGGAAAAACTTTCCAGTTGTTTAGGTTCACAGCAAAATTGAGCAGAAGGTACAGAGATTTCCCACAAAGTACAGAGATTTCCCCTGTTCCCCCACATGCGCAGCCTCTCCCACCACCAGACCCGCCCCCACTCCTCAAAGTGGTCCATTTGTTACAACTGATGAACCTACACTGACATATCATAGTAACTCAAAGTCCATAGTTGATGCTAGGGTTCACTTTTGGTGCTGAACATTATACATGAAATGTATAATGACATGTATCCAGCATTATAGTCTCATACAGAGTAATTCCTCTACCCTAAAAAAACCAGGCAGACTTTTTTAAGGAAAATGTGGGTATTCTTCCTCCAACTCACCACTAACATTTATTGGACAAATATGAAATTCAGCACCTACTATGTGCCAGGCCCTATTATGGGCACTGGGGACACTGGAGAGTAAGACAGAGAAGTGAGACAACCACATTATACAGTACGTTAGAAGATGGTGAATGCTACAGAAAGAAAAAGCAAGAAAGGTCACAATTCTGGGTTACAATTTAAAATACGGTGATCAGCCCTGGCTTGTGTTCCTCAGTGGTTAGAGCATTGGTCCTTGGACCAAAAGGTCTTGGGTTTGATTCCCAGTCAAGAACGCATACCTGGATTACAGGTTCGATCAATTCCCAGTCCATGTGGGTGTGAGCAGGAGGCAATCAACCCATCTGTCTCTCTCACATCGATGTTTCTATCTTTCTTCCTCCCTCCCTTCTACACATTCTTTCTCTCTAAAAAAAATAAATGGAAAAAAATCCTCAGATGAGGATTAACAAAAAATAAAAATAAATAAAATACGGTGGTCAGATATGACACCAAAAAAATCAATAATTTGGACTTCATCAAAATTTAAAACATTTGTGCATCATGGGGCATTATCAGGAAAGTGCAAAGGTAACCAATAGCTATGTGCAAAGACCACATCCAGTCTCCCTCCAGGCAAACTCCTCCCTGTATTCTGGGAACTCTCCTGTGGTTAAGAGGATCACCAGATAGGCCCACTGGGGTGGAGTTTACTAGTTGGGGAAGGTCTGTCTTGTTCAGTTCATATTAGGGCTTGATCAGTTGGTGAATGAGAATGTCCCGTCCCTGTTGGACCTGCAGAAGCACCCCTGGTTCAACAGCCTTGATACATGCAGCTGGCAGACGCTGAGAAGAAGGTTTAGGTTTGGAGAAAGGGCTTTCGAGGGAGAAAGCATAAGGTATTGCGTATTCTGAAGCTGAGTTTCCCAATCTCAATACTACTGACATCTGGGCCGGATCATTCTCTAGGGTGGGGGCGTCCTGTGCACTGAATGTTAAGCAGCATCCTGGCTTCCCACTAGATACCAGTAGCACCCTCACCTCCCCAGTTATAACAATTAAAACTTACAACAACTAAAAGTGATCTCCAGACACTGCCAAGTGTCACCTGGGAACACTGAAGTCCACTGCTGTGCAAAAGGATCAACTAGTGGGTCCTGGTGCAGTTGGCCCATGGTTAGCTGCTGTCCTCCTCCCAGCTTTCTCCTCTTTGGCTCTAGAGTTAGGCTCAGATTTTGGAAACTCCACAAAACCAAAGAGATCTTACAGGCTGGAGGAGTGGGAGCATAAACCCACTTTCCGGGTGGGAAAGCAGACAACTTGGGAGTAAACATCCACATAAGTCAGGAAAGTCAGGCTTTCTTTGTCACCAGCTCCAGCCTTTGCCTCCAGCTGAAAACAGCTGAGTTGCACTCCATGCACACTCTGAAAAGCAAATCTGAGACTCAGGGCAATTTGGGGAGCCAACAAAAGCCAGCATTGCCGACTATCCTCTCTGATTGGCTTCCTGCCTCCGAGCTGACAGTCATTAGGAGCACAGAGAACAAAGCTGGGCTCTGTTGCACAAATACTCCATTCTGCCTCACCCTGCAGCCCAGAAAATAAGAGACAATATTTGTACACAGAGAAGCAACGCCAAGCCCTTCCCTGGCCTCCCCTTACCGAGGCTTCTGAAATCATGATTTGAATCTGATGATTTTGCTTCCCTTCCCTGCCAACTAGCTCCCTGCTTACTTCTGCATTAAGCTTCTCACTCCTCTGGCCCCCTGGCCTCCTGCCCCCAAACAACTGGGATGTGACTTCCTTTGCATCAGATTCAAGCTGAGGTTCCAGGAAGCATCCCAGAAGGCCGACAGCAAGCAGCACTTTGATGGGCTGCATCACCAGGGCTTCAGGTGCACAGTGTCGCCTGGATTTCAGACCCAGAGCTTGCTGGGTACAGTGATGAAGCCTTAGTCAGCACGCCCAGCAAATGGAACGAGGTTGCCTCTTCCTCCCTTTTTTCTGGTTTGTTAGCTCTTAACAGACACAGCCACACTGGCTATCAAATGTCATCTCCCTCTCCCTCCATGCCCCCATGCATCCTGCCAATGCCCCAAAGGGGACTGTGCAACATCGACCTCAGATCCTTGTGGTCCAAGGACCAGCAGCATCGGCAGCTCCCACTGAGATGCAGAGCCTCAGACCCCAGGCCGACCCGCTGAGTCAGTAGCTGCATTTTAGCGAGAGCTTCAGGGGATCTGTGTGCACACTGAAGTTTGGCAAGAACTGCCTTGCATCTATTTCAGGGCCAGGAGGAGCCCAGGTAATTGTGGTTTTGAGTCATCCCAAAAGAAGTGGTGGGGGCTCTTCTTTCTCCCCCGGGCTTTCTCCTCCATGTGCTGACCCCAGGAGAATTCAGCACTCCTGATCTTCTGCTACCACTCAGGCAAGGGGGCTTTAAGAGACCCAAGATCTGGTGAAACAAGAGCAAGGTTGGAATAAAACAAACAAGCAAAAAGAAAAGCATCACTTAATGCACTACTTTCCCTTGGCTCTCATTTCACCCAGGAGAAAGCTCAAGTCCTCCCAGCAGCCAGCAGGCCCTGCATGACCTGCCCCTATCTTCTCCCCATTGACTCAGCTACAACCACACTGGTCTCCTCCAGGTTCCCCAAACACACCGGGGTCTTTTAGTCTGCAGTGCTCACCCCTGGAATGCTCTTTTCCCCAGCAACTTTCTTGGTTCCAGCTCTCACTTCCTTTAGGTCTTTACTCAAAAGTCAGATCCTTCAATCCCCTTCTCCTGCTTCATTCTTTCCCTTGGTCTTTGTCCCCAAACATCTGCTATGTTTTTCTTCTTTATCTCTTTCGCTTTGTCTCCCCTACTAGACTGTAAGCTCTATGCAAACAAGAATTTTCGTCTACTTTGTTTATCTCAGCACCAAAGAGACTGTATGTTATACAGTATAGTAGTTGCTCAATAAACACCTGTGCAAGAAAGAAGGGAGGGTGGGTTCCTGGTATTTTTTATTTTTTTGCACCTCTTCCCAAACTCCATCTTATGCCAACTCTCTATGGGTATATTAAGGACAAAACCAGCTCCTTAAAATAAAAGTGATGTGACTGGTGCATAGACACACAGACTGGGTACTGAGTTCCTGGCATGGGAAGAGATGCCTTGCCCCAGGCAGAAGTCCAGGCAGGGGGAGGCAAGGCTTTCTCAGCCCAACCCCAAGTTGTGCCTGATCCTCCAGATTTAGAAAGACTGGGTTCTAACTCACAGCTGCGGTGAGCAATGCCTCTGCTAGCTGAGCTGAGCCTTTCTGCTTCCGGATTGGTTGGTGAAAAAGCACCTGTGTCAGCGGGATCCAGAATAATCAGCCAGCCGAAGAGGCCAAGGGGAGGGAGGGAGGGGTGGAGATGAAAGAAGAGAAGCATCCCTGATGTGAGGAAAAGCTGGCTCCTGAAATGGCTCCTGGAAGGCAGGGTAGCAAACAGCCCTGCAGGCAAGTGCAGATACACAAAGCTCCCCCCTCAATTAAATTGATAAGGACCCACAGAGGCCCTGGAGAGGGGCTGTATGCAACACTGGAAACAACCAAGCAATTCTTCCCAGGAAGGGAGGGAGGACTGCATCTGCTAACAGGAGCTGCTCTTGAGAACCAGAACATCAAGGAAAATCAATTTGCAAAGTGGGTATGGCTGATGGTTCCAGCCCCTTAGCAAGACCTTGCAGAATATCCAAGTAACTCATCCTTCTCTTTGTGGTGCCCTCCTCCCCTCCCCCACCCCACTGCCATCTCACTTCCAATCTCCTGTTGGTAGTATGAAAATCAAATCAGGTTTGTTAAGATCAAGGTCTTGTCTTTACTATGGGGGCTGCCTGATGGATGTTTTATGAGGAAACAGATACTTCATTAAGTCAACCAAGCAGTTGAACTTGTGGGAAAAATCCCAACAGACCTTATTTTAATGATAGTACCACACTCATCACAATTAGCAGGAAAAAAAGTGGAGGGTACCAGGGCTCTAGATGCACGGGTGTAGAAAGTACTCCTTGCTCCACTAAACAAAAGCCACAATTTAACTTAGCAATATGATCAAATATTATGGGGCCATTAATAGGCACAACAACCATAATTACAGCTGCCATTTATTGAGCGCTGCTCCTAGGGCAGACACTGTGCTAAGCACTTTCCACTCATTGTTTCAGTTAATTCCTTGCAGCAATTTTATAAGGTGGGCTCTGTTGCAAGCCTCATTGTCTACATAAGGAAAGCAAGGCTCAGAGAGGTTAAAATAATTGTTTAAGGTCATAAAGGAAGCAATGGGAGATCACGTGGTAGCTTACCCTTATTAAAAGGTGGATGGGTTTTGCCCTGGCTGGGTGGCTCAGTTGGTTGGAGTGTTGTCCTGTGAATCAAAGGGCTGTGGGTTCAATTCCATGTCAGGGCACATACCTAGGTTATGGATTTGATCCTAGTAGGGGCACATAAGGAGTTAACTTATTGACGTTTCTCTCTCACATCAATGTTTCTCTCTCTCCCGCCTCCTCTCTCTCAAATGAAACATATCCTTGGGTGGGGATTTTTAAAAAGGTGGATGGTTTTGCCTTTATTTAAAAATTGGAGTTGAGATACGTCTGGGGCCTTCATCATATGGATGTGACCAAGCTGAATAGATTTCACCTGAGTCCCAACCAACTGCCACAATTTAATGTAATGACAATCAACCATTGCATGCTAGTCCACATCTTCATAAGCCCATTCTCAGCGGGTCATATTAATAAACATTTCATCTTCCAATAATTCAAAGGGCCTGCAGTTTTCAGAACCTGGCTTCACACTCTCTGACACACAGTAACAACCAAAAAACCAAGCCTAGAAAAGAGCTCTCCGCCAGCCCATCAGTATGAGACTCCAGCAGGGACGACATGCTAACAAGGGCAACGCTGGTGCTGTTTGGGATGTTTTCAGCACCACGGCCAGCGACAGGAGAAGCAAGTTTAATTTCACATCCAGATTCCAGGCAAAGCGTGGGGCAGGGCAAGCAAACCCAGTGTCAAGTACTAACACTCTCCAAGACACTTGTAAAGATCTACATTTCACATACAGAATAGAGAGGCCAAAAAAAAGTCATTATGTCAGCAGGAAAACCAAATGAAGAGAAAATTAAAAACCCGACACCAAATAGATTTGATGTGTCATTTGTTTTTCAATATTATCCAAGGACCTTCAACACTTCGGTTCTGAAAAAAAGCATACCCAGGACAGCTAGCTAGACCAGGCTTCTATTCAGAAAACTGGAAATATCTGCATGAGAAATCATACAACAGAGTAGCTGAAAGGGCTTAAGGGTCGGGCATGGTTTTGACCATGAGCAAAAGAGGTTCCTTTTCTGAGTCTCAGTTTCCTCCTCTATAAAATGGGGAACGTAGCACTTATTTCACAGGGCTGTATGAGAATGGAATGAGTGGATGAACACAATACATGTAGAACAGGGCTCAGTATATAGTGTGTTTTGTTATTGTTTATTCTGGTTCCTGTGATGATTAGAAAACTTAGTAAGATTAGGAAAGCATAAGATGGGGTTCATCTCATTGTGACCATACAATCAATGCTTATGTTACTGTTTTTATTATAATTGCTGCCACTAGTATTAACTTTCCTATTTCTTTTTTTTTTTTTACCACCTAAGTTTCAGACCGTCCCTTCACTAGAGTGATCAACACCCATTCTCACTGTGGCTGACAAGACCTTCTCTCTAACCTGAAATAATTTCAAAAGCAGTGAATGTATGTGTGTCCCACTCCCTGAATATCAGGCTCAAAATAAATGTTGCAAAATCTCCACTGGCCATTTCATATAAATAGGATCATACAAGAGGAGACCTGTAGTATCTGGCTTCTTTCACTCAACATAATGCATTTGGGGTTCACCCACATTGCAGGATGTATCACTCCTTCATCCCTTTTCATGGCTGAATAATATTCCACGGTGTGAACAGAATCCCATTTGTTTATCAGCTCCTCAACTGATGGACCTCTGGGCTATTTCAACCTTTTTTCTATCTAGAATAGGCAAATCTATAGATATAGAATACTGTTTGGTACTTGCATGAGCTGGAGGAAGAGGGGGATTCAGGAATGCTTAATGGGGATAGGGTTTCCTTTGGAGGGGGGTAGAAATATCTTAGAACTAGATAGAGGAGATGGTTGCACATCGCTGTGAATGTACTAAATGCCACTGAATTGTTCATTTTACACAGTGGTTAAATTGTGTTACATAAATCTCCTCTCACCTCAATTAAAAAAAAATCCCTGTTGGTTTTGCTTCTCTTATTTCCTCCTAATTTTCAGAGCTCCCATCATCTGATTTACTCACTTACTTTTCTGGCTAACTCTTTCTTCTGAGCCCTAATCATGAAGAGAAACACCACCTGGACAACCTGTAAAATCTCCTTTTTAAAAAAGAATAAATTATTTTAGTTATAAAAGAAAAATATGCTATTGTATTCTTTTGTTTTTAATTTTTAAAATGTTATAATTTAAATTTTTAATTTTAATTTTTAAAATTAAAAAAGTGGAATTCCCTTACCACATTCCACTTCCCAGAGATAAGTAACACTCCCAGGTTGGTGTTTATCTTCCAGCATTTTCCCAACGCACATTCTTCACATCGCCTGCTACCTCCAGATTTGAGCAGGGTTCATTCCCTCAGCTCCTTCAGGTTGTACTAAAATATTATCTTCCCTGGCTACCAGATCTCAAATCTCAACCCTGCCAACATCTCCATCCCTGTTGGTTTTCAGCGGCTTCTCACATCCCATAAATTAGGCATTATATTTATCTTATCGACAATGGTCTTCCTCGCTGGAATTTCAGCCCTATTAGAATGCAAACTTGTCTAATTTGTTCTCAGCTGTGTCCCCAGCAACTAGAACAGTGCCCAACACATAGTAGGTACTCAATAAGTAATAGTGAATGAATGGGAACAAATAGCCAAAAATCACCTTTTCTCTTTATAAAACTGGGATCATGATACATAATTTCTGCAGTGTGCGGTGCCCCTCACCACACTGGGCACATCAGCACATGGGAGCGCCCTCTTTTATTTATTTTTTTATTGGACCTCCCTCTTCGAAAAGGCTGCGCAGTATTCTTGTGAATGGATGCATCATCATTTATTTAATATTCCCCTAAACGCTTCCAGTTTGTCTCTATTACAAGCAAAACTGTGATGAATACTCTGACCAAACCTCCTAGTGCACTTGTGAAGATTTTTTTTTCTGCAGGATAAATTCCAACATGCAGAATTGCTGGGTCAGAGCAGATGCACCCTTGACATTCTCACTGATACTGCCGAGTCAACCCCAGAGTCACAGGGCTGTATTTTCCAGTTTTAAAAAGGTGAGGTGAGTGTGTATATGTGGGTTCCTCCTGAAATTAAATCCATAGTATAAATGTAGAAATTTCTTTGTATCAAAAAGCTTAAACAAGAAAGAATTAGCATGATTCATAGAAAACGCGCACACACAAATGAAATTCCCTTGGTGAAAAAAGAAAAAGGAAAACAAGTTGTGAGCAGAAGATGGTCAGTTCTAAATTCTTGGGGTCTCTTTTTCTAGGGTGGTGAAGTCTCTGTCTCTTGACCCAATTTACAACCATGTTCCCTGATACGTTCTCTATATTGGGGAAGTTCTTCTCCTGTCTTATTGTACTGTCACCCCTGTGCAGCCGTCAGTGAAATCCTCCATTTCCTCTCCATCTTCTCTATACATGTCCTCTACCTCTCGGCTTAAATTTCAGACCTGGGAAATTCTTTGAAAACCATCAACTCCAAGGCCAAGGAAGCCATAGCAACTTCAAATTAGCTCCCAAGAATAAAAGGATTATCCAGCTCAGAGAGATGTTCACTGTGTTGGCCTTGAGGACAATCAGTGAAGCCAAGGAGAAGGCTCCACAAAAGGCAAGTGAAACAAAAAAGGACCCTCCAAACTCAGGTGAGGTGAGAAAGGTACTCAAAATGCCAGGTAAGGTGAAGAAGGCCCTTTTTCATTAGCTGAAGCCAAGGAAAAGGCCCCAAGAAAGGCAGCAAAGTCCAGAAGTTCCCCCTACGCAAACCAGACAAGTCCATGAAAGTGCCTCCCAGCACCACTGGGCTCAGCAGGCAGTCCAAAATCAAAAGCAGTGCCAACAGCCAAAATGCTGAGCCCCCCAGATAAATAAAAGCTGTAGGACTCTGATAAAGCCTGTCACTCACTATGACCTAAAAGTTCCATGTGGGGAAACCATTATCCAGGCATGACTTGATCACTGGAGGTCATCACTACCTCCTCCCTGGCAACCCAAGCACGCTCAGAAGTGATGCCAGCCACCTCCAAAATACCGTTTCCCAACATCATTCTCTTTAACCATCACTCTCCTCCTCCCACTCACTAACTCTCTTAAGTGGAAACTAACATCCATCCCAGGGAGCCCTGCCACCCATGACCACCCTCAACACTCTCTCCTGCCTCCATTTCCTTCTTTGTCAACCTTATGTAGGTTTGTTCCATATCACTCCCTTGCCTCTCTCTCTCTCACCTGGAAAAAGCCCATCCCTGACTATCCCCACTGGTTACCTTCCTGGTGCCTGCACAGAAGAACATTCCCTAATGAGGTAACTAATCTGCGCCGATGATATTAAAATCATGATCCGAAACCTCGAACGGGCATTTGATAATTCCAGCTATTAGATAGGAGAAGATAGGAGAACACTGGTACACTGCTGGGAATAAGCAATTTAGAGAAATAAATATTCCCCCATCGTTAGATAGCCCACTCCTGACACAAAATCTTCCAGCCACCAATTCATGTCTCACTCCTTTTCATAAAAAAGGACTAACTATACACGTTACCTCAGCTTCCTCACCTTTAATTCTCCTACCCCCCAGGCTGGCTTCTAGCCCCATCACTCAACCAAAACTCTTTTAGGAAGGATCAGCGAAGAACTCCAGGCTACCAAATTCCTGGACCACTTTTCTTTGCTTAAATGACTTGGCCATGTCCTCCTTTTCTATTCTCCTCCTATCTTTCTTGTCACTATTTCTCTTTCACTCCTCCTTTTCCACTAACCAATAGATGGGGTTCAATTCTAGGTCATCTTTCCTTCTTTATCTATATCCACCTTCTAGGGGATCTCGTACATTTTGGTGTATTTTGTCATTTTCCTGCTGCCCTTTCCTGCTTAGTGTCCTGGGAGAGGTGGGGCTGGCTCTATGAACTGTGTCATTCAACCTCCCTCATCTCCTGCCATCCTGGTGGGTTTGGCCAGTGGGAAGTCCTAGTAGGAGATTGGAGGAGGAATTGGGGTATTTCTCCTTCCCATTTTCTCTCTGCTATAGAATGAGGTTCTGGTGATGACTGTTGTCTCCTTGCGCCTTCTCCAAAGCATCTCAAATTTCAAAGGGGCATCTGTATTCATTTTCTAGGACTGCCGTAATGAATTGTCACAAATTGGGTGACTTACAACAACATAAATTTCTTGGCTCACAGGGCCAGAAACCCACCATTAAGGTGTGAACAGTCCCGAGCTCCTTCCAGAGGTTCTACAGGAGGATCCTTCTTTACGCTTCCCAGCTCCTACTGGCTTCAGCCATTCCTTTGCTTCTGGCTACATCACTCCAATCTCAGCCTTCTACTTTACAAGACCTTGTCTCCTTTCTTCTCTCTTTTAAGACCACTTCATAGAATTTGCTCGCCATTACGTTCTCAGCACCCATTCCTAGTGCCTGGCACACAGCAGGACCCCAATAAATGTTGGCTGAAGGAGAGACTGGGTCTACATCTACTTCCTTTCTTTTTACATCTCAGCAGCAGTCCTTTCAGTATCTTCCACCTTCTCTTCCAAATCTCCCAGCGGTTGCACTGGCAACCCATGTTAAACACATTTCCCAGAAATTCCCAAGTCCCCAAGGAAACTGCCTTCTCTTGCTTCCCATGCACTTCCCCAAATATTTGGGTCTGTCTGATCTTCCCTGTGCTGGCCCTGCCATTTGTGAAGATTCTCCTTGAAGCTTTATCATTAAAAAATAAACCAACATCTTCTGTGCCTCCAAAAGCAGCTTTTACTTTTGCAAACTCTATTGATTTAATCCTAGAGGCTGCTGGCAGCGGTTCCAGGAGCTTAATCAATATGACAACACCCAGTGAGGCCAGAACATCAAGGAGCCTTGGCCAAGACCTTCTTCTGCTTGGGTCTGCACTGACCCTGCCTGAATCTCTGACGGTGATGGGGAAAGATTTACAGTCTGGGAAAGGATATTTGCAGTTGCTCCAGGATCCTGCTTAGGTGAGCAAAAGTAAATGTCTTCAAGCTCAAGGCGCTTCAGAGCTATTTGTTAATTTGCTACTATGACCGATTCCCAGGTGGGGCTAAGTAAGCAAGAAACGGAAGACAACAGAGAAACACGGCAGGTTCTAGAACCAGAATATAATCTCCATGGTGGGATGTGCAGGAGTAGAACAGGCAAAGGGGGTGGGCAGAGAAACTGACAAGGGCAAGAGTTAAAACTGAATGAGTTAAAACGGATGCCCTCATCCCTCAGCAGATGCTACATGATCAGGAAAAGGTTGTAGGAAGAATGAGGTTGAGGATGACTGAATCAATGCCCAGGGCTTTCAAAATCATTCATCTCCTTGAAGAAAAAGTCAAAACAATTCTTTCCCATATTTTTTTTCAAAATTAAAAAACAGGGAGGGAAAGTAAAAGTCCTACAGGAAGAAAGTAGAAGGGAAGTAATGGTTGTTAGCTGGAAGTTTACATGTATGTGAGTCTACAAAACTCTCACAAGAACCCTGCATTTAGACATTAGCTCCCATGCATAGATCATGAGGTATTACCACCCAATATGCATTCTGCTGCAGTAGCAAATGATCCCCCAATTGCAAAGGCTGAAAACACAGCAGATCAATCTTCTGGCTCATGCTGTGTGTCCCCTGCAGGTGAGATGGGGCTCTGCTTTATGCCATCCTCTCCCCAGCACCTAGTCTGAGGGAGGCTCCATCTCTCTGCATGCACAGTGGTGGAGACAGGCAAAGGAAGAAACATGGTGAATCACACACTGACTCTTAAAGCTTCTGCCCAGGAGTGACACGTGTTACTTCCCCTCACGCTCCACTGGGTAAAGCAGGTCACAAGGCTGTGCCTAGCTTCAAGGAGGTGGGAAAGAGACATTCTACTGGGTGGCTGGAGAGGACCCAGAAATACTAGCTGAGCTAGGTGAAGGCTTTCCACTCAGGAAGATTTAAAGACTTGCTCAAAGTCCAACCATTTCAAAGGTGGAAGAAGTGAGATCAGAATTCAAGACTATCAAATTTTTTAAAAATTAAAAAAAAAACACAGAAGGTGGGCTCTGGTCCATGGTCTTTTAGCTCTACTGCCCTGCTCGTGGCAGGAGTGGAGAATAAAATTTAGGTAATAAGGAGAAAAATCAATGGAGGCACGGGAGACAGAAGGAATAGGGAAAATAATGCATTGAGGGAGAGATGGAAGGAATCAGAAGATTAACACCAGAGCATACATAGAAGGTGCTCATCTTTAGAAACCAGACCGTATCACATACATTAGGGAAAAGGTCGGGAGTTTCACACTCCTTTGAGAGAGAGGTCAACAGCAACAGAAAATGGGTTAGGTACATAGGCATTTACAGGCAGCCACATAAGAAGGTGGGGACACACCACGGAGAACCTGCAAGCTTCTTGCTCTTCCCCCGAACGCCGCTATCTTGGCTCCGAAGGAGATCCAACAAATGCTAGTTGGTATAACAGCAGCCCAGGAAGCTGAGGCCAGGGCTTGCCAGGACTCCCATCAGCTGCACTGACCCTCACTGGATGTCTTCCTGCCTGGTTCTGGGAAGTCTGGAGTTGGATGGTGTTCCGGAATGAAGGGTGCTGGCTTAGCCCTTCTGACGACTCCTCTCCCACTCCTACTCAGCCAGACTGGAAGTGTGAAAGAGCCTGGCTCTGCGGCAGGTGGGAATTCCAAATAGATGGGCAGGCCAGGTTAGCAGTAGAGCAAGGCTTCTGGAAAGTGCTTACCTTCACTGCCAACACATCTTTGCCATTTCAGTCTTGAGCATCTATCATGTGCCACTAAAGTCAGTTCTGCCTGTTAACTCAGTGAACCATTACCACTTACCTGTCCAGAAATCCTACTGATCAACTTTCCAATTATATCCAGAAAAGTGGTTTCCAGGGGCTAGCAAGAAGGGGCAAAATAAAGTGACTACTAGAGGGTATAGGGTTTCCTTCTAGGGTGATGCAATTTGAAACTAAATAGAGTGCTGATTACATGACATTTTGAATGTATTAAAGGCGACTGAATTGCAAACCCCAAAATGATAAATTTTATGTTATATATATTTTGCCACAATAAAAAATATTATTGTCAGAATCCAATCACTCAGTATCTCCACAGCCAACACCCTGGTCCTGCCCCCATGTGTCTGGATCTGTACTGTCTCCTCCACTCTAATCCTCAGCTTCAGTTCTCATCCTCCAATGCCTGTCCCTCCCCGCTTCTGCTGAGTCCAGAGCAGCCTGTGAACATCGGAGTCCAGGCATATCCCTTTCTGCTCGGAAGATGCCACAGCTCCCACCGTACACATAGCAAAAGCCAAGGTCCTCTCCACAGACCACGAGGCCTTGCCCTGTCATCTCCCTGTCCTCACTTCCTTCTACTTTCCCTCTTGCTCTCTTCAGCCTCACCGACCTTCTCACTGTTCCTTCAACAGGCCAAGCATGATCCTACCGCAGGGTCTTTGCATCTGCTGTTCCCTCTTCCCCCAGACATCCTCATGGCTTCCTCCTCACCACTTCAAGTCTGAGCTCTGATGCCACTTCCTCAGTGAGGCCTTATCTAATGTAGCAACGGGCCTCCTCACCCTCTCTCCCTGTTGTTTTCCCCCATTACCTTAAAACCTAAAGTACCATGCAACCTATTATTTTGTTTTTTGTTTACCCTATGTCTCTCCCAAAGAGAATGCAAACCCATGAGGGAAAGAACTTTTGTCTGCATCCTGTGTCTAGCCCTGTGAGCCAGGGACTATTTCCCATCCATTTTACAGAGGCAGAAAATGGAGATTCATCAGGCACGCAGCGAGTAATGGCTGGACAGTCACCCAACTCATTGTGAGCTCACAGCCCAGGTTCTTAACCATATGGCTGCTCCTTATTATCCAGGCAGCAAGGATGAACTGAGTACCTACTATGTGCCAGGCAGCATTCTAAGTGTTGAGGCTATGACAAGGAACAAGACAGATGGAGTTCAGCTCTCATGGAAGGGACATCTTACCTGGCTTAGCTCTCTTCTGCCCCAATTCTCACCCACCTTCACATTTGGCTCCAACAGCGCCCACATGGTTTGAGATGCCCTGAGAAATGGATCAGCTGTGTGATCTATCCCACCATGCCAGTCTTGCTGTGCCAGTTTTAGGATTATGGGCCATTATATGACATCCCATGACACATGTAACACTCTAATGACAACATATAACAAGGATTTGTCAATCCAGTCGTCTTCACCATCAACCATGAGTTCCATGAGCTCAGAGACCTTGTCATATTTTCCATTCCATGTTTGCAGACTATGAATGAGTAGAGCACCAAGAGCCACCTCCTTCAAGAAGCTCTCTCTGATTTTCCCTCCCCACACAAATCCTCCTCTGTTCTTAGAAACCTGAGAACTGAGCATCTCCTTGGAGCTGTTTTACAAATATTTGTGTCATTTTTTCCCCCTTCCATTTCTCACTCCGGAAATAGATAGTTCTGGCCAGAATGCCACCTGCATCCTGACAACATAAACATATCATTCATTGCATGTGATAAATGCCATGAGAAATTATGGGGAAAGGTCAATTTAGACCAGGAAAGGAGGGCTGAATCAGGAAAGGCTCTCTGCAGATGTATGATTTAATGAGAAACCCAAAGGGTTTATAAAGATTCACCAAGTGAAGAGTTTAGGAGAGACATAAGAATTTCACAGTAGCTTTGTTCAGGATGACCAAAACGAAAATAAATACAAAAGTGTATCGACAGGTATAGGCATGAACAATCTGTGGAATTTCCATAGCATCGAATATTGATCAGCAATAAGAATGAGTAAAACCAAAGTTCATTCATGCAACACACATCTATTGACCACCTACTATGTGCCAGGTGCTGTTCTAGTTCCTATCTACATTGGCAGACAAAACCAATAAAACTGCTTACGTTGTGGAGGTCACAGTAAAGTGGAGAGACAACAGAGAGTGCCAAAGGGAAAAATGAAGCAGGAAAGGGGTGGAAGAGTCTGGGTGTGCAATTTAAAATTGGGTGATGCAGAGAAGACGGCCTTCGAATAAAGCCCGGGAGGAGGTGAGGGAGGAGCCACAGATTACCTGCATGAAGGAGGACCCATGCAGAAGGAACTGCCAGTGCAAAGGTCCTGAGGTAGAGCCATGCTTGGTGTGTTTGAAGAAGAGTAAAGAGGCCAGCATGGGGGGAGCCAGATGAGTGAGAGCCGGTACTGTGGGGAAAGGAACCCAGACATGCTCGTGGACATCCTGAGGTAGAGAAAATCAGCCATGGGCAAGGAAAACGGGGACTGGTAGCTCGGGTACGAGGGAGGAAAGAGAGAAGAAGAGAGGCCTGTGCTCAGATGCCCCACCACCATCGCTCCTATGTGTAAGGCAAATAACTTGGTGTTTCCAAATAACTTGGAAAGTCCACAAATTCCAGTGGATTGACATGCTTTCCTGAGGGACAGGAACAAAGGGGAAAGAGGCCTGTCTTGTAAAAAAAAACAAAACAAAAAACATGAAGGGAAAGAAGGATAAAAACAGAGTAACACAGAAAAAAATGCTGATGTATGTAATAGCACATATTACATCAGGCCCGTGGCATGTTTTTGTAATAAAGTTTTATTAGAAAACAGCTATAACCATTTGTTTACATACTGTCTGTGGGGCCTTTGCTACAACAGCAGAGCCGAGTGACCCTGACAGAGACTGTATGGCCCACAAAGCTTCAGATCTGCACTATCTGGCCCTTTGCAGAAAGCTTGCTGACCCCCAATGCACATTAATACATTAAGTAGTTATAGCATGTATTTCTATATTGATATATAACTATATAAAATAAAATGATATAACCACTATTATAGCACCTATAGTGAGTGCTTATTATGTGCTGGGCACTAGACTAAGCTTTTTGTTTATGTTATTGCATTAAATCTGTTTAACAATTCATTGAATTAGCATATTATTATTAGAGATTACGAACACAGATTCTGGTCCAACTAGCGTGGCTCAGTGACCTATGAACCAGGACATCACACTTCGATTCCTGGTCAGGACACACACCCAGGTTGTGGGCTTGACCCCCAGTGGGGAGGTGGTGCAAGAGACAGCCAATCGATGATTCTCTCTCATCATTGATGTTTCTTTCTCTCTCCCTTCCTCCTTCTCTCCCTCTCCCTCTCTATCTTACCCTTCCTCTCTGAAATCAGTAAAAAAAAATATTTTTTAAAAAAGAACACAGATTCTGGAGCCTTTGTCACTGTGGACTGTGAAACCTCAGACCGGCTACTGAAATTCTCTGCCCTGGTTTTCTCTGTCATATGGGTGATGACCATAGCATCTACTCCTGAAAGAGGTGAGAGGATGAACTTAATTGATACAAGCAAGGTGCCTGCCATGTTGTCCAGAACTCTTGTGAGTGGAGTGTCCTTATTTGACAGCTGAGGAAACTGAAGCACAGGGAGGAAAAGTCATGTGCCCATGTGGTCAAGTCCTTGTGGTTGAGATTTGAACCTGGAAGCAGGGATCTGACAAAATTTGGAAAAGGGTGATGAAAACCAGGAACCTTGGAGCTCATGAGAGATGGGACTAGTACATTGCCCTGGGGGACCTGGGTCTGTCCACCTCGCTCCCCATTGTTCTACACCTCACCGTGGGCAGAGGCGGGAAGGCAGGGACCTGGCTGGTCCGCTGCCAGAAGCAATGAGGGGCTGCTCTTCCTCTCTCCCTGGAGGGGAGAAGAGGCCACTTAAGCTTGAATGGAGGAAGCAAATAGCAATGGCCCATCATCACAGTACCTTGCAGGAGTTCAAAGAAGTGGGCGAGGCTGGGCGGGGACAGGTCATTGTTACAGATGCTGGGCCAACCCTGGAGGGGGCTGGAGATTGGGATCCATTGCTCACACAGCTGTACCCGATTGGGGTGAGGTGGACACAAGCCATTGTTAACATGTCTGGGCAACAATTTCACTTGTGTGCCCTACTTCTTGCTGCCAAGACTGGCTCCTCAGAGGGTGGAACAGGTGAAAAATGCAGAGGGTTGCTTCCTGCCCCTGGGGCCCAGCCCACCTCCCTAGGCTCAGCATGAGGGGTCTCTCCCGGCAACATGGTCACCTGCTTCAGGCAGGAAGTGTGCCCAGCCTTGGGCTAAACCAAAGGCCTTTCCAGAGGCACCGACTGCCCACTGAGACTCCCACTACCAACACTCTGAGCAGAGTGAGGGAGGGAAGAGAAGAGAGGAGGTAGTAGTAGGGAGAGACACCCAACAATCACCACTAATAATAATAATAATAATAATAATAACAACAACAACAACAGCCGCAAAGTAGACTTTTTTGTCACCTGGGAACCTCATTTTTCCTTGTGGAACAGGTAGTGTGATGTGTCCACCAAACCTCCTCCTCCTGGAGGCACACATGGACGAATGTTCCTGCCCCAGGTCCTGGCTGTCTTCTATGATCCAGAATCCTCTATTCTTCCTTCCCTAGTCTCCTATGCCCAGGGCAGCTGGCCTGTATAGATGTTCTCATTGAGCATCTTACCCACTAGCTTCCAGTTGGGTTTGAACAATGGGGAACCCTGGCAAGAGATAGTAGGAGGGCTTGAGGACGGGGCATTTATTCTGCCTGCTTCCTCAAGTTGCAGCTCCTGTCAACCAGTTATTTTTATCCCCATTTCTTGCTCTCTCTATGCCTTTGTCTCTCCCTCTGTTTTAATAACTGGCCCACATCTCTTAATTCAACTCTTGATATGTGTCTTCTGCTTCCTACTGAGACCCTCACTGATACACCAAGGGATGAAATTCTGGTCAAAAGAATGCTGGCAAAAGTGAGGTTCACTCCTTCTGCTACAGCAGCTAGCACATCCTAATACACCTTGTAAGGGGTCTCTCCTCCCCATTCCATGAAGTTGGCTCTACCCCAACACCAAAGACCCATCATCTGACTCAACCTAAGACAATCAGAACATTCCTCTCCACATTTCCCATTTCCCTGTAGTGACTGGCTCAGGCATGAGCACATGACCCCCCACTGAGCCAATTAAAAGCAATAAACCATTTGCTGAGAATGCTGGGAGGGTAGCTGCAACAGAGAATCACATTGATGTAGGAAGGACCAACGGCACGTCACAACCACATGGACAATGAAGCCAACTTCAAAACGCAGAGCCTGGAAACTGAGGTTTAATGACATCATATGATCTCTGGATCTGAACAAGCCAGATGCCCAGTGACGCCCGGGACAATCTTCCCTCCCAGGAGCCAGGAACTCCTCTCTTTTGCTTAAGCCCCTTTGAGTTTTCCACCCTTTGTAACCAGGGGCACTAATGGATTCACGAAGGTAAATGTAATGAGTCTTCACTGTGTGTCAGGCACCAAGTTCGGAGGTAGCTATTTTATTTTAATTCCCACTTTATAGTCCAGGAAACTGAGGTCTTATAAATTATTCAGGAGCTCCCAGTGGGAAATGATTTGCAAAAAGAGTATGTTTGGGGGAATTGGTGTGTGACCTTGCATAAAGGAGATTGATTCCACTCCCAGAAATCAAGGAACTGGGTTCCAATCCCCAAACCAGCATCTTTGGTATGATCTCAAGAGTGCCAGTTAATCCTCCCTCAACCCATTCTACAATAAAACTGAGGTTAAAAAAAATCCTTATTTCTCTCCCCAACCCATCTCACAGCGTCAGGTGGGTGACCAACAAGGTAATAGTTAAAAGGTGTTTTGAAGGGAAGGCTATTAACTCTTTGTTGTTATGGTTATTAATAAATTTCCATTGTTGAATTGATTCCAGAAAACCTTGGGGTCCAGAGATTATCCAGTCTCTCTTGGCTAGAGTGTCAAAGACTATGGGTCCTCCAGAATTCAAACCTTTGGCAGAATTACAAACTGCTTTCCTTACCCAGAAAACTCAACCCAAAGAGAGAGGGGGAGAGGGAGGGTAGAAAACCGTGCTAGCTCAAAATATCTTTCCATATTACAAATATTTCCATCTCCATAGCCACCATCCCAGTTCAAGAGACACTGCCTCTTCCTTGAAGGACTACACTAATTTCCTCACTGGTCTCATGATTTATATTCTTGTTCCCATCCAATCCATTCTCCACACAGCAGCCAGTGGGGTCATTCACAGACAATCTCATTGTATTGCTGCTTCCAGTGGCCAGAACATGCCTTTAGAATAAATATCAAATGTCTAAGTATCTGCCACAGGGCCTTTGCACATGCTGTTCCCTCTGTTCAGTACATCTTTCCCACTATTCCTGCTCCACTATAGCAGAGTTCCACTAAAAACTGTTTATCACCACTTCTTCAGGAGAGGTTCTTTTTACATGCTCCTCTCAGAGCATGCTGGACTTGTCCTTCCTAAGGTCTTATAGCATCTGTAATTGTAAATTAAGTAGCTATAACTATTTACCCATCATCCTTGCCAGATTGTAAGCTCCATGGCAGACGACATCTTCCATATTCATCCCTGTAACTCAGTGCCTAGTATGTTGTCAGAAACACTGTAAGTATCTGTGTCTTGACTGGTTGAGTACCAGATCAAAAGAGGTAAGAGTTAAACCGTCACAGAGGTTGTCAATTATTGAGGCAAGAATGGATTTTTTGATAAACAGTGCTGGGACAATGCTTATAAAATAAAAAGGAAATCAGACCCTCTGCCTCACACCATACATAGAAATCAATTCCAAGCTGATTAAAGCCATACAGTGAGCAAAACTGTAAAAAACTTTTTAGAAACAGTACAGAATACCTTCATGACTTTGGTGTAGAAATGGTTTTCTTAAAAAAGATACAAAACCCACAAACTGAAGAAAAAATATATCTAAATGCAATCACATTAAAATTAGGAACTGCTACTGATCAAAAGATACCATAAAAAAAAAAGAATCAAAAGGCAAGCCAAGGAAAGATATTATACAGCATTTATAATGATGAAGGACCAGTTTCCAGGAAACATGAGGATCACTTACAGATCAATATAAAAAACAAAAAACAAAACCCAAGAAACCCAATTAAAAAAGTGGGCAGGGCATGAGGGCACCCTTCACAAAAGAAGAAACTTGAATAGCCAATAAATATATTTAAAAAACATTCGTCTGCCTTGTAATTGGGTAACACAAACTCAAATCGCACATGTCCACTAGGCAGGCTGCAGTTAGGTCTGACAATGCTAAGTGTTGATGAGAGTGTGGAGCCACTTCAACGCTTGGCCACTTCAACGCTGGGCCACTTCAACGCTCAGCCACTGACGGCAGGAGGGTACATGAGCACAAACACGTTGCAAAAACACTCTGGTAGGCAGTATTCTGCCAAAGTGAAAATGCATGTGCCCTGGAGAGACTCCTACCTGCGCGCAGTGAAATCCATGAACAACTAGCAACGTTGCTTATTTTTGGCGACCAAAAGGGAACACACTCACATATTCATCATCAGTGAACCAATATGACATGAGGGAGCCACAGTGACCACAATAAGAATGGATCTTGCTAACATAACTGTGAGCCAATGAAACAAAATACAAAATAATTCATATCACGTAATTTTATTTCTATAAAGTTCAAAACCGCGAAACATTTAACTATATTGCTTAGGGAGGCGGGCCTAGGTGGTAAAAGCACAAAGAAAACCGAGTTGATGATTCCCATGAAATCCTCAATAGTGGCTCACCCAGGAAGGAAAGAAGGTGGGTTGTGATGGGGATGGGCATATGGGACACTCTGGGGAAATGGTGGCTGTCTAGCTCTTGACTTGGGTACAACAGATATTCACTTCATGGTTGATCTTTAAAATGATCATCCATGTTCCTCTCTCTCTCTCTCTCTCTCTCTCCCCCCCCACACACACACACACACACACACACACACACAGTCAGCCACAGACAGACTAAAACACTATGATACACACCAAGGGGCAGTTTATGAAGAGAAAAAGACTTCAGACAGAAAATGAAAGATAACAGACACAGGAAATGAAAAGGAATGAGGAGTTGGCAAACAGAGGAGAGTAAGGAAATGAGAAATGGGAGATAAAAGAAATGGTGGGGGGCGGGGGGGGGGAGGTAAGGCTAACGGAGAGGGGAAAGATACCAGAGATAATCCTGTCTCCCTTCTCTGATTCTCTTTTTCTGCGTTTTGCTTCTTTCCCCTCTTCTTCCTTTCTTCTCCCATCTCTACCTCTTTCAATCCCCTCCACCTTCTCTTCCTTCTTCCCTCTTTCATCATGGTCTTCCTTGCCCTCTTTCCAGCTCTTCCTTTTCAGTTGTTTCTCAAGTCTCCCCTTCTTCTACCCTGCTTTCCACCCATCTGTCTCCATTTTTCTTTCTCCCTCATCTTTTTCTCCCTCCCTTTCTCCTCTATCTTTCTCTCCTTTATCTTTCCTTTCTCTTTCCCTCCCTCTCTCACCCCCAACCTCGCTTTCTTTCTTTTAACACATCTTTATCAAGTGGTTTCTCTGTGCCGATGCAGTGCTCAAGAGGAAGGCACCACCAAGGGACAGGGTGGGTGTGGCCCAAACATTGGTGGCCCAGATGCCACCCACGCCTGTGCTGGCAGGACACCCTCGGCCAGGCTCAGGCTTGGATCTGTGAGCCACCTGCGACTCTCTCCCCCTCATTAACTTCACTATTAAACACTCCCAGCATTACACGTTGTAGGTCTTATTTATTAAATATTTAACTGGGAGAAACCCAGCTGAGATGAAACTTCTCATCTGTGGATTCCCCAGGAGAGCAGAGCACAGGCCTGCTGCGCTGCTGGGATTAACCACGGCCACCAGGTGTGGGCAGGGGGAGGGGGCACTGGTGGGGGCAGCCCCATGCCAAGGAAGGAAGCCGCAGAGCAGAGACCTGAGCTTCCTCTCAGTTTCACTTGGGTGCTGAAGGTTCTCTACTTGGGGAGGGGAACTTCAAAACCAGAACAGGCAAATCCGTGAAGACAGAACGCAGACTAGCTGCTGCTAGGGGCCAGGGAAGGGGAAGGAAGGAGGCCGTGGTGTAACTGCTAATGGGAAGGGGATCTCCTTTTGGGTGAACTAGACAGTGGTGGTGGTTGCACAGCCCTGTAACTGTGATAGCGCCACTGAATTTTCCACTTGAAAAAAGTTAAAGGTTCATTTTATGCTACACGACTTTTATCCTAATTTTTTTAAATTAAAAGAACATAAAAAAGAGATTTGTTTCCTCCACTCCAATTATTAGCTCTAAGGCTGCTGACCCTCATTTTAAAAAATTAACAATTTTTTATGTAGGGAGTGCTCACTATCCACACCCCAGGCCTCCCCCTCAGCACTCCGAGCCTTCACATCATGTCCTTCTTGCAGGCCTGCCAGTCAAGCCCTGGTTTTATAGAGAGGGAACCTGCGGCTCAGAGAGGGTCAGTGGCTTACCCAAAGCCACACAGCTCCGATGCCAGTCTACCTGCCTTCCATGTATTTTTAACCACCCCGTGGGCTCTCTGCCAATCCTAGCTGAACTGGAGCCTCACCTGGAGTGGTTTCAAAACTCCCTACTCCAGGGGCAGCTCTGGACCAATCCCACCGCGGCAGGATAGTAAGAAGCAGTGGCTGGGAAAATTCCTGGGCACGTGGAACGGGGAAACTGAGACAAGAACATTAAACAAGGATACACAATTTGAGCAACTTTACAACTTACAGCCAGGGAATTGCATGACCTTTCTCTTCTCTAACCAAAGACACTGGAGAGCCTCCCTAACCAGAGAATACACCGCTTAAATCACCCTGGTCAGGGAGGTAGGTGACAAAGACCCAGTCAGTGCCATTGGTACCAGCCAAACCCAAGGATGGATGAAAAGTCAGGGGAACAAATAGTAAAAAACCTGATTAGAGCTAGATAGACCCAAAATAAAAGTAACAGACTAGAGAATAAACCCAAATTCTCCTATAAGCTCATATTGATGAATCAACATATTGAAGGAAAACTGATGAATATTCTGTTAAGACCCTCCCCTAGGGTTTCTGCCACAGAAGACAGAAACCTGTAAGACAAGGACCCAGCATGGGCTCTCTCTGGAACACACCCATGCCGGTTCTCGGGCATGAACTTTTGACTTTCTTTCTCCTAAACTCTAAGGGACCCCACGGGATCTGCAACCAGGGGAGCAGTGGGCAGCACAGCTCGTCCCAGGCTTACCCCTGAACCTGTCTTCGACGCCCCCTAGTCTCTTGACTTTCCAATGAGCTGATAGCAGCGCCTGCCGTGGCTCACTTCTCTCCTACAACGTGTCTAGGGAGCCAAAGCAGCCTTGCCCAGCTCTCTCCTGGTGCTTCTTCTACCCTAAGCCCTTCTTTGTGTCGCCGTTCCCAGCTTTAATACACATCCTCTCAAATCACCCAGGCTCATGTTGTAAAATCTTTCCTGCACAAAGTCAAGAACCCACATACCACTTGTCGCCTGGAGGCAGACCTGCTCTGGGCCAGTCCCCATCTGGCAACACCACCAGCATCCGTGGATGGGGCGTGTGTGGGTCATCAGCATTTTTCAAGCTTCCAAATGATTCCCACTGCAGCCAAAATCAACAGGGGTGTCCTGCTGAAATGCAGATGGGGACCCATGAAGGTTGGGAGTGAGACTCTGCATTTCCAACTCCCTCGCAGGAGATGCTGATGGTAGAACTGCCTAAAATGTCCCTGAAATGATAGAATGTTCTAGATCTGTACCATCTGATGCAGGCACTCATGTTATACCCATTTTAAAGATGAAGAAACTGAGGCCTAGGAGGGTAAGTGACTTACTAGGATGGTGCAGTTGGCAATAAGCAAAGCAGGGATTTGAACCCACAGAACCTGCTTCAATAGCCCTCCCCAGACTGACTGAAACCCAAAACAGAGCCATAGAACCTCAGTGTCTACAGAACCTGGTGCAACTCTCCTTCCCTCCTCTGCGCACCCCCTACCCCCCCCCAGCATCTGTGCAGAGAAAAACGAGCAAAAGGTGTGACCAGAAGATTATGAAGGAGATGCAAAGAGCTCGCACAGATCTGGAAAAGGCTCATCATCTTCGAGATGTTAAGTCAAGGGCAACCCAGCTGGCCCCATAATCAGGGAAAGGGGACCTTGGAGGGCACAGACTTACTGTCCCTCGTGACCTGGCCCTGACACATGACCCAGCTGTGATATTTCCAGGATTCTGTCCTAAGGAACTAGTTGCAGGCATGTGCACAAACATTATCACTGGGTAAGGTCACTGCAGCGTGGCTCGTGTTGGTGGAAAACAGCAACATGACCCTACTTTTGTTATGGAAAACAAAAAGCATGACCCTACTTTTGTTATGGAAAACAAAAAGCGTAGGTGTGCCAGGGGGAAAAATGCCAGTTCCTTTGGAGTAAAAGTCCCCACATGGCCAAAAAAGCTCTGCACAAAATTTACCCTTGTCACCTTCCTGCCCTCACCTCGCCTGGCACATAGTAAGTGCTCAATAACCATTTATGAATGAATGCATGCACTCACTCCCCCCCCCCTCGCCATCTCTAAGCTCACCTGCCTCAGGGGTCTGCATCCTGTACATGCCCAAGGCAAGCCCTAGTATCGGGACCACAGGAGCAGAAAACCACAGTCTACACCAGTAGCACTCACCATGCCAGGAACCCAGAGAAAGTGAGACACGACATAAACACTGGGCACCAGAAGGAGAAGAAAGGAGAAACGGAGGCCACAGCAGCTTTCATGCCAACCTTTTCCAACTCGGGGTGAGATTTCCTTCTATATACTCATCTATATTTACATCAACGAATCTGCTGGTAGCAAGCCTGTTGCTGATCGTGTGGGATCTAAAGTTCACAGAAAGCTGGCTTCAACACCCAGCAAGGAAGAGAAGCTGTAAATTAAATTTAAGTCACCCCAAAACTTTAAATCCACCCACTCCCCTCCAAGAAATCCATGACATTTTTTACATCAGGATTTCTCAATCTTGGCACTATACTGACATCTGGGACTGGATGATTCTTTACTGGGGCGGGAGGAAGGTTATCCTGTGCATTTTTAGGACACTCAGTAGCATCCCTGGCTTCTACCCACTACATGCCAGTATTGCCTCTCCCTAAACATTCGTGACAACCAAAAATGTCTCCACACATTGCCAAAAGTCCCTTATGGGGCACAATCACCCCCAGTTCAAAAGCACTACTATACATGCAGCCCAGGAAGAACCGCAAACCAATCCACTGTTCTTTCCCTGCTCCTCCTCCTCAACTTCTTGAGTTTTGAGTCTCAAAATCTCTTTTTTACAGATTCAAGGAAAGTGGTGGCAACTGTATCAAGACTTGAGCCCCATATCTAAGAGGAATTTTATTCTGAAAATCAGAACCTTGGACAGCGATGCATGCACAAAGATATTTGCTGCACTGTCCTTTAAAAGCAAAGCAAACAAACAACTGGAGACGGTTCTACGAAGTATGATACAGCCATAAAGTCATCAGATATTAACAGTTTTTTTTCTGGGGTTGCTGCCAACCCATACAGCACCACTATGTGAATTTCAATAAGATGCCCCTCTTTTAAGTTGTTAGGTCCATCTGTCAAAGACTGTCATATCTTCATTTTCTAGAACAAGATACTTAAGCTTCTATCAACTAGGACATTTAAATAATACATGTATAGTTCTATAATGCCTCTGCTGTGAGATGGGATACACTTTTGTATAGCCTGCACAAGTATACACGGTAGACCTGATGCTGCTAAGGATATCTGGTGACATGGAAATGTGTTTTAAAAAAATCTATATCCATAAAAAGGTATGGATAAAATATATTAAAATGTCTCCGGAGATTTTCTCTGGATAGGAGAGTATACATATATTTTCTATTCTTCGTTGTATTTTAGGTGTTCAGTAAATGAAAAGGACAGGCTTCTTGGAGGAGGCAGCTTTTGGGCTGAGACCTAAATGAAGAGGAATCAGCACTATGATGCAGGCAGAGGGATCAGCCAACACAAATGCAAAAAGGACCAGTGGGTCTGAGACAAAATGGAAGGGGTAGATAATGGAAGAGATGAGATCAAAGGCAAAAAAACAGGGACCAGGTCAGGTAGGGCCATATAGGGCCCTCGTATGTCTGATCTGCAATCTCTGGCCTGTGGGTAAGAATCTGGGACACATATTCGACCTGCTCAAAAGAGAGACATCTATCCCTCTAGCCTCCCACTATTCACTGATGAAGCAAAATCCAAGAAATCCCGCTTTCTCTTGATCTCACTTTCAGACTCATGTTAAAATAAACTAAACCAAGTATTTTCAGAAATATATAATAACCTTTTTCAACAACAGTTTTTCTCATTATTACTCAATTAACAAATATTTATGCAGGAACTGTTGGGGGATGTGACAAAGGTAAATTATTGGCCCCTACCATCAAGGAACTTTTTAATCTGAGAGGTGAGACATAAGCATACAATCATATTTTTACAAAAAAGCATGCAAAATTCACTTGACTCTAGGAAAGGTCCAACTAAGGTATAAGTGGAGGAACTTGGTCATTCCAAAACCAATAAGAACACCAAACATTAGAGAGATTCAACATGGACATCCACCCTTCAAACACACTTATATCCAATATCCACCAGTTCTTCCATCCATCCATCTTTTTCTCCTTCAATCCAGTCCAGTCATCTGCCCATCTATTCAATATCTGTCTATATATCCATTCATCCTTCCCTTCTTTCCTTCCTTCCATCATCCATATATCTGTCCACCCACCCATCCAGTAATCTGCCAATCTCTTTATCTACCTGCCTATAATACATCCTCCTACCCATTCAATCACCCATCTACCTACTATCATTCATCTTTCTTTATTTTTCCTTTCTTCCTTCCTTCTTTCTTCCTCCTCCCCTCCATTCATTTATCTACTCACCTATCATCCATCTCTCTGTCCAACCATCCATAGATTCATCCATCCATCCATCCATCCATCCATTCATTCAACAGTAACAGCATGTGCCCCTCTCCTCTGCAAACATCCATCCATGATCCACAATTTAAAAGACTACATTGTGATTAGGAATAAGCCACACTGATAAAAATTTGCATTCCAACAACTCTTCCAAAAGTAATTCAAGTCCAAAAATATTTTTGGCTATCCCAATTTGTGCAAGACCCATATACTCTGAGTTCTTGGAAGGCCCTCATGGAAGCTGCCCTATTCTTGCTGTAATTGATTTCAACAATGATGGCACTCTTAGAGCAAGGCTAAGGAGTAGGGGGAGCTTGTGGAGATTGGAGGAATCTGGTATTGAGAGAGAGTCTGTCAGTGTAGTGTAGGGAAGATGCTTAGGAGCATAGAAAAGGATTTCTGAGAGATGGGGAAAGTCCTGCCTGAGCCTTGAAATCATGGAATTCTAATATACACAATCACCCTGTGATTGATTTCCCCTTGGTTTATACCTTGGAGCAATGATGTTTGAGGTGATCATCCAGGGTTAACAAGATACATGCCAAAGAATAACAGATCAAAGGAGTTGAAAACCTTGGAAAGAAAAGGCAGAATAACAATAACTATTACTTTATAGTATCTATTGTGTGACACACACTATGCCAAGCATTAGGTCAGAGAATCCCTAATATGGTCATCATAATAAGTCTACTCATCCATCTTTTCCCTCATCCATCCATCTATCTATCCATCCATCCATCCTTCCTTCCTTCGACCCATCCATCCTATCCATCTGTTTTTCTTCCTTTCTCCCTTATTCCTTTCCTCCCTCCCTCCTATCCATCCATCTATAAACACATATGGAGCTTATTAAGTTCCAAGCACTATTCTAAGACTAGCATATATTAACTCATTTAATTTTCCAAGATAGGTGTTATCAGAATCCCCACTGGATTGACTGGGAAACTGAGAAATAGAACACTTACTTGACTTGTCCAAGGTCACACAGCTAGTGACTAGAAGAATTGGGATTTGAACCCTAGCCACCTAACTCCAGAGTCCATGCTCTCAACTTGGCCATATGGCTTCTCACAAATCAATGGGTCTAAACTACAGGTTGTCTTTCAGAAAACAAGCAGGAACAGGGACTGTCTGGCTGACCTACCCCTTAGAGAGCATGATGAATAGAATGTGAAATGCCTTCGCCAGTGCCTGTCAGATGGCTGGTGTTCCATAAATGCTGATGAATCTCAGCTGATTCTAACTGAAGCTAGATTTCCAAGTACACAGACTAAAATTAACACCTTGAATTCATTCATTGAAAAATTATTTATTCATCACAGCAGCACTGTTCTTAATAGCAAAAAATAAAATAAAACCATCTGGATATATCCCAAATGTCCACCATCCAGGAAAATGAATAAATTGTTGTATCATCACAAAGTGCAATATTATACAAAGAAAAATAAATGACTCAACAAGAGAGATGAATCTTAGAAACATACTGTTGAATGAAAAAAAAGCAAGTACAAGTTCCAGGAGGCTAAAAAGCTCAGAAGCCAAGCAAGTTAAATTTATAAGGCACATGTGATAAAAACCAGAAAGGAAGGTTGGAAGGAAGGAAGGAAGGAAGGAAGGAAGGAAGGAAGGAAGAAAGGAAGGAAGGAAGGGAGGGAGGAAGGAAATAAAACCCACACAATCCAAGGGAAAGCAAATAACTTTCAGAGTGTACAGTGGGGGAGGGGATGAGGAAAGGTGGGGTCAGGAATTATAAGTGGAAGTACTGATCATGTTCTACTTAGGGTTTCTCAGAGTGTGCTCTCCAGACCAGTTGTACCAGAACCATCTGGGAACTTGCTAGAAATGCACATTCTCAGGCTCCATCCCAAGCCTGCTGAATCAGAAACTCTGGAGATGAGGCCCAGCACCTGTTTAGACGCCCACCAGGGGATGCTGAACATGCCCCATGGTGAGAAGTTTGCCCTAGAGCAGGTGATGCTGACCCTGTGGGCCGCTCTGGGGACCACCATTCTAATTTTTTAAAATATATTTTATTGATTTTTTACAGAAAGGAAGGGAGAGGGATAGAGAGTTAGAAACACTGATGAGAGAGAAACATTAATTCAGCTACCTCCTGCACCCTCTCCACTGGGGATGTGCCCACAACCAAGGTACATGCCTTTAACTGGAATTGAACCTGGGACCCTTCAGTCCACAGGCCGACACTCCATCCACTGAGCCAAACTGGTCAGGGCCACCATTCTAATTTTTGACATAGCTGGTCCATCAGTGTTTCCACACTCTATTAAAATAAGGAAAAAAATAAGCTAAAGCAGACAATATTGAGAGTGTGTTGTAAACCCAGAAGAGAATTAAAACAATAGGTGCATAAAAGCACAGGGCCAGAGAGGTGACCACACAAACCCAGCCCTTCCCATCATGAAATCTAAAATCCATCTGTCTTGCTACTTTTTAAAATGATAATACATGCCACATGCTTTCAGTGCACAGTATCTTTTAACCATTCCACAGTTCCCAGGACATTTGGACTGTGCCCATTTTATAGATGAGCAGACTGAGGCTTCACTGCTGAGATTTGCAGCAGTCACCAGTCCCCAACCCTTATCATATGCTGCACCTCCAGTCAATATTCTGCTCCTTCCCTCCACTCCTGGTGCCATTGCTCAGAGAGTTGCATATCTATGTGGACTCCACAATGTGCCACAAACATTGCACAGCAGCAAATGAAGGTTCCCTCCACTCCCCACTCCCATTATTCTTAATAAAGAAAATAATAAAGGTCAAGGAGATAAAAGAATATGGCAAGTTCTGGGAGGTCAGAAATCACATAACCCCTACCCCAGAGCAAGTTCTAGGTCACCCTCAATGTGTCTCATTTAAGAAAAATCTGCCAGTTTATTTTTGAGGTCAGACTTAGGCCTCCCACAAACACCGCTTGGATAAAATACCTTAAAATTGGCTTATCATACACACAGGCCTAAAATGAGTATTATTTACTGGCAGGTGGGTGACGAAGTAGAGTTTCTTTCATGGCTCCAGAGAAGGGTCCCTGGCCCAGTGAGTAGGGTTACTCAGTGGGAGAGACTGTGACTCTGAATTCCATGTCCAAGCTGAGCACTGAGCCCCTTCAAGGAAGCCCCAAGGATGTTCCCAGTCGGAACAGAAAGTAAAGTCATGTCTGACCCAAGAGAGATGACAAAACTCGATCCAGACTTAACGCTGGGAATTTGCTTCAGAGCCAGGATCGCATTTAAATGAGCGGCCTTAAGTGGGCAGCTTCCAAAAGCCATCTTCATTCCGGTCAAAGTCTTGGCTTTTTCAGAGGGAAAAAAATTACCTACCTTCTCCTTTCCTGGGCCACGGAACCATCTCTTACTCCCCTCTTCTTCATTAAGAACTCACCAATAGGGTAACCAACATCCCAGTTTGCCTAGAACTGCAGGGTTTCCTGAGATGCTAAAACTGGGGCAGTCCTGGGCAAATGGGGACATCTGGTCACCCAGACAAGAACTCATTCCTGGTGGTTTTTGAAACCCAAGTTGCTGAGGCCAACTCCTAATGTTCTCCTCTGGAATATCACTTGCCTTCTCTATTCTTCCAAGAGAGAAAGAAGAAAAAGAAAAATTGGGGGGAGGGAAGAGTGGTACCTAAGCTAACCCCAAAGCAGGATTCTGTTGTTAACGCTCAGTGGTCACCTGGGGTAGCCACAGCAGCTGTCCTAGGCCTGTGGTCTCCATCCTGGGCGGGACTCTTGACAAGCTCAAAAGGAGATGGGTTTGTGGTTGGACATGGGGGGAAGGGGAGAAAGCTAAGTATATACTTTAAAATTCTGTCACCTTGTCACCCTCAGAGGGAGGGATCAATGGAGAGGGAGACAATTAATTTTGTCTTAGATTGAAGGGAATAAAAAATGGGTCGAGTGGGCATGATTTTTACCTCTGAAAGCTTCTGCAGGGTGCTTTGAAGAGTGCCTCACTCAGATGACTAAAGTCAAATTGGCCAGTTACAGGGCCCTTTGCTACCCCTCTACCCAGAGAGCTTCATTTCCCAAAAAGCCAAAGTTTCCCAAAAGAACATTAGGATAACAGTAGTCTCTGATATTATGGCTCAGTATTTTGGGGGCTTTCGCCATGCTGGACACTGTGCCGAGTGTTTACCATGTGTGACCCCATTTAAGCTCCCCAAGAGTTGTGCGAGGAAGATGCTATCAGAAGCAGTATTCTCATCATCCTCATGAGGAAACCAAGTCTTTCAAACCTAGGCTGATCCGGCATCTGGAGCGCTTTCCCTCCCTCTGCCGTCTTTCAGGGCACCACCCGGTCCTTTCTACGAAGCTGAGTTAGCATTCTCAGAAGTGCATTCACTATGGGGGCTCTGATCATCTCTGCACTGAGCCCACTTTCATGGTGGTGCCTTCGATCACTGAGAAAGTACACGTGTGCTTGTGACTAGGGGGGTAAAAGAGTGCATGAGCCACAAGCACTCAACAGAATTCACCCCCAAGGCACCGAAGGAGGACTTCACTCACAAGGGGCCATGCTGTTCCCCAGCTTCTCAAGCACTAAAATTTCAGAGACCTTCTCTGGTCTGATAACCTCATGCACACCACTCCCCAAACACACAACTAAAACCCATCAAAAACCGAAAACATTGGTACAATGGCGAATCAGATCTGTAGGATTTGGCCAACGAGGCAAAGAAGCCTTTTCTCACTCACTAGACAAACGTTTGTAGGGCGCGGTGGGACTGCAGGGATGAGTAGGGGGGCGGGCCTGGCTCTCACAGCCTTGACTTTTTACTGCTGAGCAGCAGAACCAATGCCCTCCATGCCAGACTCCCTTCTCTTCCTACATTTCAATCCAGTGCAGGTACTTGGCTACAGATAACATCCTCACTCTCCCTAGTCCTCTGACTGGCACTTAATGCTGCCACTTCCAAGCACTTTCTACACACCCACAATTCTTTATCCTGAGACCACATGTGCCTTGGCATTTAGAGCTTGATGCTTTTTAGAAGGATAACAAGGGTAGGAATGTTAAAATGGCACAATCACTTTGCAAAACAGCTTGGCAGTCTCTTATACAGTTAAGCATACACTTACTGCACAACCCAGCAATCCTGCCCCTGGCTATTTATTTACCCAAGAGAAGTGAAATAAATGTAGGTTCCCAATGCTTCCCACGAAAACCCATCTGCCAGTTATTTACAGTAGCTCTATTCATAACCACCCGACCTGGAAGCATCCCAAATGTTCCTCAACTGGGAAATGGATGGACAGACTCTGGTCCATCCATCACATGGACTATTACGCAGCACCGAAAAGGAATGTACTACTGGTACAACAACAACATGAATGGATTGCTAAGGCCGCATGAAAGAACCACACTCAAAGGCTACACACAGTAGGATTCTGTTTATATAACCTTCTGGAAAAAGCAAATCTGTAAGGACAGAACAGAGTAGTGCTAGCAAGGAGCTTTGGCAGTGGGGAGTTGGCTCAAAGATGTATTAGGGGGGTAATTTCGGGTGACAGACTATTCCCTACCTTGATTTTGATGGTGGCTACATGTCAAAACTCACAGGACTGTATGCTGCTAAAAGGGGTGGATTTGCTAATATATCTCAACAAACCTGATTTTTAGGAAAAAAGGGGGGGGTTAACAGATGCACCTGTGATATGACCTAGATACCCTAGGACAGTGGTCGGCAAACTCATTCGTCAACCGAGAGGTTGACGAATGAGTCCCCCACAAACCAGCAGCATGGGCAACCCTTAGAAGTGTGTTGGAAGAGCAGACTCCCAGATCCCATTCCAAACCTGCTGGACCAGGATCATCACTTTAACAAGATAATCCTCATGCACGTGAACATTTGAGAAGCACAGCAATGTACACATAACACTTGCGTGGGGGCTGGCATGGTACCCCATTATCAAGCTTAGCTAGCATTTCTGCAGCAAAACACATCAAAACGCACACTGGGTGGGATACATTCAGACTGCACATTAAAACTATAAACTCTGGCCAGTGTGAGGTAGGTTTTTCAGAGAAGGAAAGGCACCTTTGTAAAAAGAAAAGAAAAGAAAAGAGGCCATGCTAAGTCTTACTTCCCAGAATTTTGCTCTTCAGAAAATGCAGGCCATGCTGATCTAGTAGGAGGGCATAGGGATCATACTGTCCTGCCCTCTAGAGAAGTATCTTTAGCACCTTCCCCCTTTCAGGATGGGCTCTGACTTCTCCCAGAGCTCCCTCTGTTTCTCAGTTGTCTTTAAAGAGCTTTCATTAAAAAGAAAAGGGAAAAAAAACTGGGGGAATGCCAGTCGGCCAATGTCCACAGGTTACTTGATGTGGTGGGACTCTGGGCTTCTTGTCGCGATTCCCAAAAACACAGATTAAAAGCCGGAATCCACATGTGATTCAGGAGACCGAGCATGAAAACACATGGACCTGGGTCCTCGGCTCTTGCAATGGCCCCAATTCCTATACCCTGCTCCGTGGGAGATCTGCTGGCATCAGCAGGACTGGGGGAAGATGACATTCACAGTGGTGCTTGGTGGCACATCAGAAGGAGCGAGTAGCATTAAGTGGGGGCTATAAGAAGGTTGACAGATGCAACTTCTTGAGCTGACAGATGCGTGCTCCTTAGAAGCCGTCATCAGAGCCTGTCACAGCCATCTTTAGATCAGACTTCCAATCAACAAAAACATGCAACCAAGGTGTGTGGTCAAGATGGCTTGCTGCCCGGCCTACTCCAAGAGCAAAAGGCAGCAGCAGTGTAAATCTGAACATCCACGCCTTCCATTTCAGTTTTCTTACTTAGGAAGACAAAACTTAAATTAATGAGAATGCTTAACTCTCATTGCTGACTTCAAGCTTGCACTGCTGGTGTGTGAGTGTGTGTGTGTGTGTGTGTGTGCGCGCGCACGCGTGCACAGTCACTGAAGAGTAATAAGTCACAATGGCCAAGTGCCTGTAAGCATGGGGAAATCAAGGCTGCACCCTCCACCAGCATGCCACGCTGTTTAAGTAACACTTTTAGGCCCAGTACCCATACAGCCAAGTTCATGAAACTTGCACTCACTCTTCCTCCAAAGACAGTGAGGGAGCTGCTTTTCAGACTCAACTACAACCCTTAGTCAATGCTGTTTTTAAAAACACATGTATCAGAGTATGGCGGGCCAAGTCCACTCCTAGTATACTATAGGCCCAAGAGAAATGCAAAGTAAAAGTTTAACGAAAGAGGAATACAACAATGTTCCCAACAGCACAATCTAGAAACTACCCCAGTGGCCCTCAAAATAAATACCTGTGTTAGAGTCACACAATAAGATACCACACAGCGATGAGAAGGAACTACCTACAACTACTCACAACAACATGAATAAATCTTGTTGAGCTCAAGGAGCCATTTGCAAATTAACACAGCCTGTGACTCTATTTACAGGAGGTTCAAAGAAGCAAAACAAGTCAATTGCAGTTAGATCAGGGTAGCAGCTACCCTTGTAGGGGAATGACTGGGAGAGGGCATGAAGGAGGTGCTGGACGGGGGGGAAGGGAGATTGGTCACATCCTTTTTCTTGACCTGAGTACCAGCTGCATTCTTGCCCTCACTTTGTAAACACTTGTAAGCTGGACTCAGCTTGTGCACTTTCCTGTACATACATCAGACTTTATTCTAAAAGTTCAGAATAAGTATGTAAACACTTTCTTAAATGGCAGTAGTATTTGGATTTAGAAGTCAACATTTTGCCCTGGCACACTGACTCCTCGGTGCTCCTACCTCCTTGCACTGGCCTGAATTCCCTGATCCAGGCCCCCAGCTCTCTGTCCTCACCCATCTCATCCTCAGTCCTGGCTGACCTGCTCTGTGACAGACTGGGGGATGGAGAGTTTTCCCTTCTAGAGTGAGGCTGTATAATGTGCTTGCTGCCTCAGGCCAAAGAGAGAACAAAAATTGTCTGCAGAGAGCAAAATGCACAAACTCATCACAAAGCTTCCAAGAGCCAGGAAGCCAAAAAAAAAACAAAACTCAAGTACCCACCAATACTCCTCTAAGTCACCTGCACCCCTCCCCTGAGCAATCCCCTGCCTCCCCAACAGCCCTCTCTGCAGGATTCAGGCCAGACTGGGGTGAACTAAGGACACATAAGACTTCCACCTCCTTCATTTCCTCTTAGAAGATGCCAAATGCATGATCTAGAAGGCAATCTAAAGCCATTTTCAACTTGGAAACCTGTCAGACCAGTGAATTCCTCTTGGACACCCCCCACCCCCGGAGTTAGCTAAGCAGTGCACACATTGACACCTTGCCATCCTCCAAGCTCCCACCAGTCCTCCAGGGGTTAGGAGGAGGCAGGCAGTAATCACAAGACCTCTGAGAGGTTGGAACTTAGCAGGCAGGTTAGAGGTACACCCCTCCAGATGGGCCCCAGCCGAAACTCTTTAATTTTCACCACCCTCACAGTAAACTGTTCACACACTCCAAAACCTCAGTGACAATTGAAGCACTCAGAAGCCAAAAGCCTAGCTCAATAGTGAGTCCCACTGAAAGTGAATCCATCCACCACTGTGCTCCACAAATAACCAACGCAGGACCACCCCAAGGCCCAGCCCTGCAGAGCATGTAAGTCAAAACCATAGGCAAAATGGATGGGGTTCACTGCCGAGTCCTGGGGACCCAGGCAGCCTGGTTCATTTTTACACTGAGAGCAGCCAGTTGGAACCTTGACAAGAAGTGGCACATTTGGGCATGACACGGTGGCCAGTGAGCCTGGGGAGCTGGGTGCGTCCCCCTACTTGGAATCTGGGTCATGCTTAGATAACTGCTAGAAAGCCCGACTAATTACCCATCCTTGCCTGCCTACATCTCAACAGATGTTAAGCCCTCCTTAAGGTTTATTTCAAGCAGGCACAGATTTAAAGAAACACAGGACATCTGCATTTTGATAGCATCCGAATAGAGGAAAATGTGGTCTTCATCTTTCTCTGGATCTTTTGATTTAAAAAAAGAAAAAAGGGGTTACCTGCCTGAGATGTCCACATGGGTGCTGATTCTCCTGGTGTCCCCTCGCGGCTCCCAATGGTGGGAGAAGCTGAATCCAGCCCAGGGCCTGGCATGGCCCTGTAGGCAGGACCCAACATTTCCTCCTGCCCTATCTTTCCTACTGAGAGAGCTCAGAGTGGATCTTCCAGGTCAGGGCCCCAGATGAGGCCACTGGAATGTTTTCTACACCCCAAAAGATGAAAGGAAATGGGAGATTAAGTGCCCTCCACTTGTCCAGGCTAGCGGCCCACTCAGGCCAGTGCTGGCCCCTCAGTGTGAAGGCCACATGTTCTCCTCACTCCTCGCCCTGGAAACCTCTAAGTACCCCAAGAGTGCGGCCCCCGCCTGGGGAAGGCCGGTGGAGAGGCCAGCGAGCTGGAATTGGGCTCTGGCTCTGTGGCAACCGCAAATGCTGGCGAGGGGAGACTGAGGATACCCAGCCAGTGCCCCAATGGTTCCCGGGCCCTGGCCAGTGTGCTCAGGCCGTGGCTCCAGCTCTTTAGGGAGACCCTGACCCCTTTGGAACTGGCTCTAAAGGCCCCACCAAGGCCCCTGCTCGACCCCAGGGCCCAGCCTTCTTTCTGGAATGGGTTTTTAGGAGAAATTCACTCCTCGGGTGCCCCCACCCCAAGCCTCCACCGTAGCTCAACCCCGCTGGCTCGGGGTAGAGAGATTCCGCACACTCCTCCCCGGTGCCCCCTCTCCCAGCCCCTGGGAGACCCCCCCACCTCCCATCAGCCCCCGGGTCTCCCTCCCAGCCTGGAAGAGGGGAAGCGGAGGGAGGAGGGGGAGGCGCAGCTGCCGGGCTTCGGGCAAAGGATATGGCCATTCGGTGATCTTTTTGGCGTATTTTCTCACCACGTTGTCCTCGCTGAAGAGGAACAGAGACCGGTTGACCGTGAGGCAGTTCTGTCGGACGGGGATGGGGTTGTAGAGGGCCATGGTCCGCGCTCTCTGCGCCATTGACTGCTTGTACATCCTTTGCGCCCCGGGCTGCCCGCCCTGCCGGCTGCCCCCGGCTCCTCGCCCGCCTCCGGCGCCCACGACCACCCCGGCGGCTGCCCCGGAGCCTCCTCCCCCGTAGCGGGCCGGCATCTCGTCTCCGAAGCGGGCCATTCTGCAAAGAGCAAAGGGCTCCGGGTTACGCTGCGGCGAACGATGCGGAAGACGCCGCCGCCGCCGATGCCGCTGCTGATGCTGCCGGGGCTGCGAAGACGGCGGCCGGAGCTGCGACTGCGGAGACGCTCCCCGGCCCAGCCCATCGGGCGGCGGCGGCTCGGCGCCTCGGGTCGGGGGCTCACCAGGCGGCTGGCCGGCCCCAGCCGGGGATAGCAGCTCGGGACATCTTGCTGGCTGACCCCGGGAAGGAGGGGCGGGAGGAGGGGGCGGGGGCGGGGCGCGGGGGCCGGTGGGGGGAGGGGAGAGGGAAGCGAGGCAAAAATACCCGAGGAAGGAATCCAGGCAATCCCCAGCCACCCACTCCGAAAAAAGAAGGAAAAAGGCACTTAAAAAACACAGCCAACGCACACCCCCTTGGAGATGCGAACGGTTGGCAAAGGACGCCCCCCGGAACGCAGTGGAAGCTTCAAATTCCTCCGAGGTGCGGGTCAGGCTGGCATCTTGCAAAAGGCGTGCGCCCGGCCCATTTTTTAAAAAAATTATTGGAAAAAAATAACAACCAAGTCTTTGGTGGAGAGGGGGCAGCGCCCCCCACCCCACCCCAATGAAGAAATCGCCCTTTTTGTTTCGCTTGGATTCCTAGACCTTAAAACTCAAAAGATCCGTAGCCCAAAAATAAAATTAAAGTAAAAAATATTAAGGGGGGAAGGAGAGAAGGGAGGGGAGGGAAGCGCTCGGGGCGGAGGCGGAGAGGGGGGGCGCTTTTAAGGAGTCTTGAGGCCGCAGGGTCCAGGTGATTTTTTTTTTCTTCCTGAATCAACCCGCGGCTGCCTCTTCCGCCGAGTGTGAGTGCGTGTGCGCGCAGCGCTTCGCTCAACCGTGCCTCATCCTGGGGTTAAATTGCAGCAATGAAATCCTGAAAATTCCCAACAGGGGTGAAAAAGAGAGAGAGAGGTATGCGCCGTCGCTTAGCCACTCAATAGCTGCTCCCGGATGCTGCAATGCCTGGCGTTCCCTCCTCCCCCTCCAAATGCCTCCTCCTCCTCCTCCTCCTCCTCTAGGTTTTGCTAAAATAAGACTGGTATGAAGGGGTGGGTGAAGAGGAAGGGAAGGGGAAAATGGGCGCAAGGGTCTGAACCACTGGGCAGCCAAGCTCCAAAGAGAAGCGATTGATGAGTTGAAAGCGAGAAAGACCCACCCAGAGCGTCGACACATGATGGCCCGCGACCAATCGCGGAGGCGCGAGGGGACCTGACTCCGCGGAGTTAGTGGGGGAGAGAGGGGAGAGCCGGATGGTCGGGAGATTGGGGGGAAGTTGGGAGGGCAGGTTCCTCCTCTCGGGATGGAAACCTTGTTTTCCTACGGGTTCCATCCACTTCAGTTGCAGACAACCGGACGCACCCAGCATCTTGCAGGCAGAAGGACGGAGAAAGGGAGGGAGGAAACAACTTTAAAAAGAAGGGGTTTGGTGTGCAGAGGTGCAATTAGTCCATCTCTACACAAATTGTGGCCTATTTGGCAAAAGACAGAATTTGAAAACTGGGTACTTCGGTCAAAGTTTCATATCACAGAGGCCTGGCAAGCTGGAATAAAAGATACACATGACTTAGAAAGTGTTATGAAGTAAGTCAGACGGAGAAAGACAAATACCATATGATTTCACTTATATTTGGAATATAAGAAACAATAAGCAAACACAACAGAAATAAACTCAGATACAGAGACCATTTTGATGGTGGCCAGATGGGAGGGGAGTTGAGGGACTGGGTAAAAAGGGGAAGGAATTAAGAAGTACAAATTGGAAAGAATTAAGAAGTACAAAATAGTCATGGGGATATAAAGTATGGCATAGGGAATACAGTGAATTATATTGTAATAACTATGTATAGTGTCAGATGAGTATGAGATTTATTGGAATGATCACTTAGTGATATAATGACTAGTCACTGGATTGTACATGTGAAACTAATAATATCGTTTATCAACTGCAATTTAAAAATAAAAAGTATTTTTTAAAAGATTCACCCCATCTTTGAAAAGACCCCTAGTTAGCTGGATAGGGCCTCTAGATAATACAATTCTCTCCAGAGCAGCTCCGATTTATTTCCCATTTCCCCCTTTTATATTGTGAAGTTAAACAAACAGGGAAAAATGCCTAAAGCATAAATGTACAGTTTAAGAAATTGCTGTGAAATGAATACTCATAAAACTAGCACTCAAGTCCAGAGCTGGAAACATTGCCAGCACCCCATAAAAACACACCCCTTCCCCTCCCCCAGCAGTAATGATTCTCCTGTGTCAACAACCTTGCTTTTCTTTATACCTGTACTATCTTACTGTGCACTCCTAAACAATACAGTTGTACTTGGCATCTTTTCTGTTTTAACTAAATGGAATCCAGTAGTACGTATTCTGTGAGGGCTGGCTTCTTTGGCTCAATATGATATGTCTTTAAGATCCAACTGTTGTCCCATGTGGTTGCAACTGATTCGTTTTCAGGGCTGTAGAGTATTCCATTGAAAGCCAGCCACAGTTTGTTTATCCATTAACCCGTTGGTGGACATTTGGGTTGTTTCCAGTTGGGGCTCCTAAACACCCTTGCCTTCGGGTGCCTATAAGCACGCATCTCTGTAAGAATAGCCCTAGGCGTGGAATTTCTGGGTCACAGGGTTTTTCAAACTGTCTTCCAAAGTAGATTGACCAAGAAACCACTGAATTTTCACAAAGCGATGTATAGACTGGAAGGCAGGGATAGGGGAAGGTCAGGAGGGAAGAGGAGGAAGAAGGCAAGTATTTTTTCAAGCCTTAGCTAGTTGATTTCTAGTTAATGCAAACTCCTTCTTTCCCCGCTGAAGTATTTGGATTCATTTGGGACATTCTGAAAAAGATGATGTATCTTTATATAATTTCCCCATTCTGTGTCTATGGAGAAGCCTTTACAGGTTCTCTATAGCACCTTCAAGATTTTCTAACTTGTCAAGGTATAAACAAAATGATAAGAAACCAAAAGCTATCAGATTTGGAAGATGGAGTGTGTAGAAGTTCCAACAAATATTCATGACATTTGTATTAGATGTTGTCTCAAAGACACATGACAGTTAACATGAGACAAAAAGTAATCCCTTAAGCCTGGCTGGAGTGGTTCAGTTGGTTGAGCATTGTCCTGTGCACCGAAAGATTGCCAGTTCAATTCCTAGTCTGGGTGCATAACTGGATTGGCCGCTTCAATCCCGCATTGAGGGTCTGAGCACTTAATGGAAGACAGCCAATCAATGTTTCTCACCTCCAGTGTTTATCTTTCTCTCTCCCTTTCTCTCTCTAAACGTACTCTGATTAGAATTTTTTTTAATGTTAAAAAAATAAAAGTTATCCCATGTGAATGCATGCAAACAGCCAGTCATATACGAAAGCTTCACCATGCAAAGTGAACTTACATATAACTTGTTTTAATGGACTCTCCTGAGAAGAGTGTTGAGTTTCATTGCATGAGCATTACCAACACAGATTTCTAAGACTCCAGAGCTTTTCAGGAAAGAGCGACCACCAGAGTCAAGCTTCTACTGAGTCTTCACAGAAGCTCTACTTTACAGAATAAAACAGTGAGGCTGAGAGAGATTTAAAAACTTGCTCAGGTCACTGACATGGATCTAAAACCACTTCAGACTCTCGTACTCGATTGGATGGAGTGCAACTTGGTTTAATCACTTTGGAAAACGCTTGGCCATTTCTACCATCGCTGAACATTTGAATACCCTGTGACTCAGCATGAGCATACCTTGGTATCGATTCAGGAAGAATGAGGACGTTTGTCCACTAAAAGACACACCTTAAAATGTGAAAACAGCATATTTATACTAGCTGAAAATTGAAACCTTCCCAAATGTCTGTTAATAGAATAGATCAATATATCATGTAATATTCACACATGGAGCTCTCTATAGCTACACACAAGTACACGGATGAATCTCACAAACATGAATTCGAACCAAAGAAGCCAAACATGCAACACAGTATATCATTCCTGTGGAAACGATAAAATTCAAAATGGAAAAAACTAATCTATATTCTTCAGTGTCAAAGTAGGGGCCCCCCTTGGGGCCACACGGAGCCTTCTGGAAACTTCTCATCCTGGGTAATAATTACACAGCTGTGTTCGCTTTGTAAATTTTGTGCATTTTATACATATTCATTGAGCTCTACACTTAGGAGCTGTGCATTTTTCTGTGTGGGTTGTACTTCAATAGAACATGTTTGTAATGCTTCTGAATGTAGACTCTGGTAGCACAACTTGGTGGTCTGTGATAATTGCACCCCAAAGTCCCTACAACCAACTCTGGTCTCCTTTTTTACAAGTTCCTCAAGATGCCCTAAGCCATGCCTAGAAAGCAGACAAGCTGGCTGCATATCGGACTGCCCTGAAAAGTGTCATAAAAATTCTGATTCCTGGGCTCTCCCTCTCTCTGGTTTTATATATATAGTTGATTTTTAGAGAGAGAGGAAGGGAGGAGAGAGGGAGAGAGAGAGAGAGAGAGAAAGAGAGAGAGAGAGAGAGAGAGAGAGAGAGAGAGAGAGAGAGAGGAGAGAGAAAGCGCAACATTGATGGGCTGCCCCCCTCATGTTTCCTACCAGGGGTCAAACTCACAACCTGGGTATGTGCCTTGACCAGGAATCAAACAGGAAACTTTTTGGTGCATAGGATGACGCCCAACCAACTAAGCTACACCAGCCAGGGCCCCCTTGATTTTTATTGGGATACAGCCAAGTTTGATAATCACTGCTCTGAAAGGGGCAAACTCATCAACCTTACCATGGCATTCTCTAGTGTTATCAATGGTGGCATTATTGGCATTTTTGATGGAATAGTTTTTGTTATTTGGGGCTGTCCTGTGCACTGTAGATTGTTTAGCACCGCTGGCATGTGCCCACTAAATGTCAGTAACACTCCTAGTTTTGTGATAAGCAAATATAGCCACACACATTTTCAATTAATCTACCATTAAAATGGCAGAAATATTTTTGCTCTCCAAATAGCATTCCCAAAGCTTGCCTGTGAAGTTTGACATATTGGGGTTCCCCTTTCCATCCTCAGAATCTTCCCAAGTCCACCAATCCCCAAGTGCTCAATCATCCTTTTCCAAAAAGAACTTAATTCATTAATCTAAAGTGTGATAGGGTTCCAGGCTCATTATTATTATTAATTCACTTTACATATTGCAAAAATTTATTTGCCCAAAGAGTGAATCTCTAATATTGAAATCTTATTATCGCCTGGCAAACAGGGATGATGAGCAAGAAATCTTCATAGGATCACCAAATAACTAAAGTAGGTAGCCCTTTACCTCCCTTTCATCCAAATTACTAATGTTGATCAGATGAAAAATTTATAATCTCCTTAGTATCCTAGACAGAAGCAGTTTAACATTGCACCTCCAGAAATCAGTCTCATCCATTGGTTCTAATCTTTAATACATCTGTCAGCTGGAGTTTTATCAATCAGCAGCAGCATTACCATCCTGGCTTTCAGAATGTCATTCAATTGAACCAGGCTAGCATCTCTGAAATAAGTGCCCCAAGTATATAACTGCAGATTGCATTCATTTGGCTGCTAAAACAATTACCTGCTAATCCAGTTATATTGAGTTGCAAGAATGGATCGGCCAAAAGACTGTTTGATCTCTGCCTTCTGGTCTGGCTACTTACTGGTCATGAATGAGTACCAAGATCTTTGGAAGTTGGAGGTTATAAATTATAAAAACCAAATCTGATAATCCAGACATTTGTAGATCAGGATGAAAGCATTCAAGAATGATACAGCCTGATTGGTGTGACTCAGTGAATAGAGCATCAGCTTACAGACTGAAGGGTCCCAGGTTCAATTCTAGTCAAAAACATATGTCCAGGTTGTGGGCTCAATCCCAGTGTGGGGTGTGCAGGAGGCAGCTGATCAAGATTATCTCTCATTATTGATATTTCTATCTCTCTCTCCCTCTCCCTTCCTCTCTGGAATCAAAACATGCATAAAATTAAAAAAATAAAAAAGAGTGATACAGAGAGAGGATGTGGTTGTCACTCCAGGTATAACACTGCATAGCAGTACATGCCCTGAAAATTTCCAAAGACAAATGAGGCAGACCCTAATTCTGGATTCAGAGCTGGGTTCATATCCTAGCTCTAGCTATTGCTAGCTGTATGCTTTTGGGAAAGCGCCTTAGCTCTCTGAACCTCAGTTTCTTTGTGTAAAATGGAGACATGACTTTTTACCCCAGAGGTTGCTGTAAGGATTAATTAAAGTCAAACAGGTAAGCACTTAGTACAATGAGTGGCACATAATAAACAGTTAAGGAATTACAACAAATTTTTTTAAATCACTATAATTGGAGAGATATTCCATGTTCATGGATAAGAAGATTCAATATTGTCAAGATGCCAATTCTTCCCAACTGGTTCTGTAGAGTCAATGTATTCCCAATCAAAATCCAAGTAAGTTATTTTGTGGCTATCAACAAACTAATTCTTAAGTTTTATGGAGAAGTATTGAAAGAGAAAAGCAAAGTTGGAAGACTGATTCTATGTACTTCAAGACATACTACAAAGCTACAATAACCAAGACAATGTGATATTGGTGAAATAATAGATAAATAGATCAATGGAACAAAATAAAGAGCCCAAAAATAGATCACATAAATACAGTCAACTCATCTGTGATAAAGGAAATACAATGGAGCAAAGATAATGTAGGAGAAATCTAGATGACCTTGAGTTTGGTGATGACTTTTTAAATATATCAAAAAAGATCCACTCCATGAAAGAAATAATTGATAAGCTGGACTTCATTAAAATTAAAACTCTCTGCTCTGAAAAAGATACTGTCAAGAGAATATAAAGACAAGCCACTGACTGGAAGAGAAAATATTTACAAAAGAGACATCTGATAAAGGACTGTTATCCAAAATGCAAAAAGAACTCTTAAAACTCAACAATAAGAAAGCAAGTCTGACTTTAAAATGGTCTTAATATATGGGGACAGGAGAAGATTTGACTTTGGGTGGTGGGCATATGGTGCAATATACAGATCTTGTAACATAAAAACCCACACCTGAAACTTATATGATCATGTTGACCAATTACCCCAATAAAATTAATAAAATAAATAAATAAAAATAAGATAAAATAAAGAGAAATTATATGTCAATAATAAAAGATATAAAATACAAATAAAATGGGCCAGAGTCATTAATAGACACCTTGCCATAGAAGATATACAGACAATATACAAGCATATGAAAAAATTCTCTATTTGATATGTCATTAGGGAAATATAAATTAAAATGAGATACCACTAGCATATATGTAAGAATGGCCAAAATCCAGAACACAGACAACACCAAATGCTGTGAGGATGTGGAGCAATAGGATCTTTCATTCATTGTTGGTGGGGATGCAAAATAGTACAGCCACTTTGAAAAACTGCTTAGTGATTTTTTAAAAATTATTTTCATTGATTTCAGAGAGAGGAAGGGAGAGAGAGAGATAAAAACATCAATGATGAGAGAGAATTACTGGATCAGCTGCCTCCTGCACGCCCCTTATTGAGGATCAAGTCCACAACCCAGGCATATGCCCTAACTGGGATCAAACCATGACCTTCTGGTTCATAGGTCAATGCTCAACCACTGAGCCAAGCCAACTGGGCTGCTGAGCAATTTCTTACAAAACATACTCTTACCATATAATCCAGCAATCGCAATCCTTGTTATTTATTGAGTTGAAAACTTATGTGCATATAAAAACTTGCACATGGATGTTTATAAGAGCTTAATTCATAATTGCCATAATTTAGAAGTAATCAAGATGTTCTTCAGTAGGTGAATAAAGTATGGCATATTCAGACAATGGAATATTATTCAGCACTTAAAAAAAAAGAGCTATCAAGCCATGAAAACTTAAATGCATATTATTGAGAGATAGAAGCCCATCTGAAAAAGGCTACCTCCTGTATGGTTCCAGTTATATGATATTTTGGAGAATGCAAAACTATGGAGGCAGTAAAAGGATCAGAGGTTGCCAGGGTCGGAGGAGAAGAATAGACTAGTGTTTTTAGGGAAGTGGAAATACTCTGTATGAGACAATCATGATGGATACATGTCATTACACATTTGTCCAAACCCATAGAATGTGCACCACCAAGAGTGACCCCCAAGGTAAACTACAGACTTTGAGTGATAATGATGTGTCAGTATAGCTTCATCAACTGCAACAAATGCACCAGTCAAGTGATGGATTTTGATAATGGAGAAGGCTGCTCATGTGTGAGGGCAGAAGAGTATAAGGATAATTTCAGTGCCTTCGGCTCAACTTTGCTGTAAACCTAGAACTGCCCTAAAAAATACAGTCTATTTTTTAAAAGTCACCTTAGTCAATCTCCCAGACCAGGAATCAAAGTCTGTGCATATCATTTGCTAAGCCTGATTCAATATTGGCTTATTTTTCATTTTAAAAATAAACTTTTTATTTTGGAATAACTTCAGATTTACAGAAAGCTTGAAAAGATAGCCCAAGAGAGTTACCATAGGCCCTTCATAGCTTCCCCTAATGTTAATGTCTTCTGTTAGCCAGGTATATTTGTTAAAACTAAGAAAGCGGGGAGAATCCAAGATGGCGGCATAGGTAAACACCTACACTGCTGCCTCGCACAACAATTTCAAAACTAAAACTAAAACTAAAAGACAGAACAGGCATCATCCAGAATCACACGAAAGCTGGCTGAGTGGAAATTCTACAACTAGAAGGAAAGAGAGGGGCTCACAGAAACCCAGAGGAGCTGCAAAAAGCTGAGGTACGGAGATGTGCACGTGGAGAGAGCGGGTGCCGGAGAACCTGGCTGGCTTTCTCTGGCTGGAGGGAAACAGAGAGACTCTCAACGGCATTGAACCCCCTTATCCTACGACACTAAATCCCAGATACAGCCGAAACTCATATGGGAGGAGTTTGGACTGTGAAAAGGGAGAAGTGCATGGAAATTTAGGGGAGTTGCAAGAGATCAGAAGTCTGGTGACGGCGCACGGCATTGCGCGCAGAGGATCGGCTGCTGATTGTGCCGCTGGCTTTTGAGAGTGGGTGGGAGACAGACCCTGGCTTTCGAGAGTGGGTGGGAGACAGACCCTCCCAACTGTGCCACTTCTAACTTCACTAAAAACCAGTTTCTGGCCAAACCCTGGGACCGAGACTCATATGGTCCCGGAGCACAGGGGAGCCGAAAAGGCAGCAGTCTAGAGGCACTGCAAGAGCGCACATGCAAGGGACTGCTTCAGCGATTACCCAGTCACGTGAGACTCAAGGGCTGTGGAGGGCGGGGCTGACTGGAAGGCAAGGTGGTCCCTTAAGCCCTGAGACTCCATCCGAAGCTCAATAGAGAGGCTTCTGCAATTTTGCAAGTCTGGTATCAGAAGGCTGAATCCAACACAGAAGTTCTCCCAGCATAGTGAAAATGCCGAGTCAAGGGAAGGGATCACAAACAAAAGAAATGGAGGAAAACGAACGACTGGATATAGAGTTCAAAACCATGCTTATAAGGTTTTTCAAGAATGTCCTAGAAAAGTTGGATAAAGTTAGCGAGACCCAAGAGGAGATGAAAAAGACCCAACTAGAGATGGAAAAGAACCAACTAAAATTTAAACATGCACTGACTGAATTAAAAAATATTGTACAGAGACCTAACAGCAGACTAGAGGAAGGCAAGAATCAAGTCAAAAATTTGAAATATAAAGAATCAGAATGAGGCTGAGGGTGAGACCCTTGTGCTGAGGCTGGGGCTGAGGCTGAGACCCTTGTGCTGAGGCTGAGGCTGAGGCTGAGGCGCTGAGACCCTCGTGCTGAGGCTGGGGCTGAG
>JAAGEH010000343.1:1862292-1920752 GCA_011751065.1 Lasiurus cinereus
CTCGTGCTGAGGCTGAGGCTGAGACCCTCGTGCTGAGGCTGAGGCTGGGACCCTCGTGCTGATGCTGAGGCTGAGACCCTTGTGCTGAGGCTGGGACCCTCATGCTGAGGCTGAGGCTGAGGCTGAGGCGCTGAGACCCTCGTGCTGAGGCTGGGACCCTCGTGCTGATGCTGATGCTGAGACCCTTGTGCTGAGGCTGGGATCCTCGTGCTGAGGCTGAGGCTGAGGCTGAGACCCTCGTGCTGAGGCTGAGGCTGAGGCGCTGAGACCCTCGTGCTGAGGCTGGGGCTGAGCCTGGGACCCTCGTGCTGAGGCTGAGGCTGGGACCCTCGTGCTGAGGCTGAGGCTGGGACCCTCGTGCTGAGGCTGGGGCTGGGATCCTCGTGCTGAGGCTGGGGCTGGGATCCTCGTGCTGAGGCTGAGGCACTGAGACCCTCGTGCTGAGGCTGAGGCTGGGACCCTCATGCTGAGGCTGAGGCTGAGACCCTCACGCTGAGGCTGAGGCTGAGACCCTCACGCTGAGGCTGAGGCTGAGCGGTGCGTCCTCGGCTCTCGAGCCACCAGGGCACCTGCCCTCAGGGCTTCCGGTGCGGCTCGGGCCGGGCCGGACCTGCAGGAGCGAGCTCCGGTGCTGGTTCCCTTAACCCCTGCGACCCCGCGGCCCCCCGCCCCCCTCCCCCACGTGTGTGTGCTGCCGCTGTGGCAGCAGGAGGAGGTGTGCTCAGTGGGTAGAGCGTCGGCCGGTGGACTGAAGAGTCACTCACGGTGGAGCCCGCGGAGGACTTGCTGCTCCAGACCCACCCGTGACTGATAATTCTCAGGGGGAAAGGGGTGTGGGGTATACAGGGAGAGACTGGACACAAATCATACACCTATGGATGAGGTCAACGGGAGGGAAGGAGGGGTGGAAGCTGGGTGGAGGGGTGCTATGGAGGGGAAAAAAGAAAAACAAATGTAATAATCTGAATAATAAAGATTTAATTTAAAAAAAAAGAATCAGAAAATACTCAACTGGAAAAGCAAGAAGAGAAAAGAATCCAAAAATGTGAAGATAATGTAAGGAGACTCTGGGACAGCCTCAAGCGTACCAACATCAGAATTATGGGGGTGCCAGAAGAAGTGAGAGAGCAAGATACTGAAAACCTATTTAAAGAAATAATGACTGAAAACTTCCCACATCTGGTCAAAGAAGTACACTTACAAGTCCAGGAAGCACATAGAACCCCATATAAAAGGAATCCAAAGAGGACTATACCAAGACACATCATAATTAAAAAACCAAGAGCAAAAGACAAAGAGAATATTAAAAGCAGCAAGAGAAAAACAGTTCATTACCTACAAGGGAGCACCCATACGACTGTCAGCTGATTTCTCAAAAGAAACGATGCAGGCCAGACGGGAGTGGCAAGAAATATTCAATGTGATGAACAGCAAGAACCTACAACCAAGAATACTCTATCCAGCAAAGTTATCATTCAGAATTGAAGGGCAGATAAAGAGCTTCACAGATAAGAAAAAGCTAAAGGAGTTCATCAAATCCAAAACAGTATTATATGAAATGCTGAAAGGTACTCTTTTAGAAAAGGAAGAAGAAAAAGGTTAAAGATAAAAAATTATGAACAACAAATACGTATCTATCAACAAGTGAATCTGAAAATTAAGGGAATTGAAGATTTGATCAACAGAATAAACTGGTGAATATAATAGAATCAGGAGCACAGAAAGGGAGTGGACTGATAATTTTCAGGCAGAAAAGGGGGAGAGGTGTACAGGGAGAGACTGGACAAAAATCATACACCTATGGATGAGGTCAGCAGTAGGGAGGTAAGGGTAGAGGGAAGTGTGGGAGCCGGGTGGAGGGGAGATATGGAGGGGAAAAAAGAGAAACAAATGTAATAATCTGAATAATAAAGATTTAATTTAAAAAAATTAAGAAAGCAACATTACACTGAACTTAATCCTACACTTGATTCAGATTTCACAAGTTTTTTCCATTCATATTGTTTTCTGTTTCAGGATCCCATCCAGGATACTATATTCCATTGGGTCATCTTGTCTCCTGAATTTCCTCTCATCTGGGACAGTTTCTTTCCTTGCTTCCCACAAAGCTGATAATTTTCACGAGTGCTGGTCAGTTTGTAGAATGAACCTTAGTATGGGTCTTCTCATGATTAGACTGGGATAATGGAGTTGGGTGGGGGAAGAGGACTACAGGGGTAAAATGCCCTCTTCATTGCATTGTGTCAACATGACTTATGACTGTGATGCTGACTTTGATCACTTGGTCAAGGTGGTGTCTCCCATGTGTCTCCACTGTCAAGTTACTGTTTTACCCTCCTCTAGTCTGCTCTTTGGAAGTGAGTCATTAAGCTCAGATCACACTTAGTGGGAGAGAGGAGATGAAACTCTATCTTCTGGAAGAAAGAGTATTTACATATTCTCTAGAATTCTTTTGTAAGGAAGATTTGTCTCTTCTCCTTTATTCATTCAATCTTTTATTGATATCAGTTGGGACTCGTATGTATTGTATTCTTTGGATTACCAGTGTTGGCTATTGGGAGCCCCTTCAGATTGGTCCATGTGTTGCTTTGATAGGACCCCATATATTTTTTAAGCTTCCTTACTTTCTGGCACTCCAAGAGGCTCCAGGATAATTCTTAACTGCCGTGCCCTAGAATTCACCATTTCTCCAAGGAGCCCTGGTTCCCTAGTGGAGAATAGTATTTCATGATCTCAGGACTGGGAGCCATATTGCATTTTTAGTTTTTATTTTGGTAAAAAGTTATAGATGCAGGCAATTTGGCAATCAGCACAAAAAAATGTGCAAGTATTATCAGGGAATACTGAAAGTTATTGGTGAAATTTTGAGGAGCAACACATTTAATAGTATCCAAGTCACTCCCCACAAAGGATTGTTCATTTTAATGGTAAAAACAACAACTTTATAGTGGAGTGCCCTAACAGATAAGCAAGCAATCAAAACTAACCACACCAGCAGTGGGGCATCACATGACTCTTGGGGACCTCCTGCCAAAAAGGCATTATTTGAATAAATCTAATCATATCACGTTTAAATTGAGAAGCATTCCTCAAAATAACTTGCCCATATTCTCTGAAAGTGTTAATACCAGGAAGCTCATATACACACTGAGCAGCTTCTCCAGATGGAAGGAGACCTGACGACCAAATCTAACAAGTGGGCCAGGGTCTTCTTTGGTGATAAAGGATGGTATTGGGACATCTGAATGAGGTCTGTAGATTAGATAATAATAGGGAATAAATGCTAATTTCCTGATTTTGATCCTTGTGCTGTGTTATATGAGAGAATACCCTTCAGAACACATTGAAGTACATAGGGTTAAGGGGTCATTGTATCTATAAATTGCTCTCAGTGGTGCAAGAGGGAAGGAAGAGAGAGAGAGAGAGAGAGAGAGAGAGAGAGAGAGAGAGAGAGAGAAGAGGAGAGAAGAGGAGAGGAGAGGAGAGGAGAGGAGAGGAGAGAAGAGAAGAGAAGAAGAGAATATGAAGTGGAAGTGGTAAAATGTTAATAACATTTGGGGCACCTGGATGAAGAATATACAGGAGTTTTTTGTATTGTTCTGACAACTTTTTGGTCAGTCTGAAATTTTATCAAAGTAAAAAATTAAAATAATCAAGTAGCTACAAAAAGTTACACATGCACAAATTTCCATCATTCATTTTATTGAGCACATGCTATGTGCCAGGTGATTTTCCAAGCATGTAACAGGACAGATAAAAATCCCTGTGGAGCAGAATGGAGACAGGATAAACAGCACAAAGAAGGAAATACACAGAACATCAGATGGTGCTCAGTGCTAAGGAAAAGAACAAAGTAGGTAGAATAATAGAGGGTGTATCCAGGGGTGATTAGAGGCAAATAGATCTGTGAGGCATGTTATACAAAGTAATACAGATGATCAACCTATTCACCTTCAGTAAAACCTTGTCAACTAAATATCACTTAAATTCTGATCTTTAAATGTGGGAGGCAGCCACGGACTGGGCGGCGAATGGTCATTGACTACCGGTGTGCTTACCCTGTGCCATCCTTTTCCCCTTGAAGTGGGCGGGACCTAGTGACTCAGCCGATAAGGCTCGCTAGTTTGATTCCCAGTCAGGGCCCAGGTTGTGGGTTTGGTCCCTGCTCAGAGTACAACTGATCAATGTTTCTCTCCCTCTCCTTGCCTCTCCAAAATCAAGAAAAACATTTTTTAAAAAAAAGTGCAAGGGTGATGGAATGGTACTTTTTCGAGATCAGGTTACAAAAGCTGGGTTTCCATATTGCATGCCCCCTCCAGCTCTCTCTCCTGCTCACTGAGGAAGCCAGGTTCCATGTTGTGAGCCGCCTTATGGAAACTCCCACATGGCAAGGAACCAAGAGCAGCCGCAGTCCTTCAGCCCACGAGAAACTGAGTTCTGCCAACAGCCACACTGTAAGCTTGAAAGGGAACCCTCCCCCAGCTCAGCTTCAGATGAGCGTGAAGTCCCCACGGACACTTGGTTGCAGCGTGAGAGAGACCTCAACACAGGAGCCAGGTGAGCGGCACCATGACTCCCGCCCCACAGGAGCCGAGAGATGGTAATAACTGCTCTGTAAAGCGGCTACGTTTGGGTAGTTCGTTATGTATCAAGAGATAACTGTTACATGAAGGCTCCATATTTCTTGTCTTCTCCTAGAATAAAGCAACTAATGTTTCTCCTTTCTGGATACCTAAGAAGACCTGTTCTCTGAGATCGACATTAGAGCTGTTCACCAAATATCCCCCACTCTCCAAGTTCAGGCACATGGTCCGATGGCATGTCCTGGCGCCCTTGCGCTTGCTGAGGCCAGGGGGGTCGTTCTGGCCAGTGAGCTCTCACCAAAAAGGAAGTGTGAGAGCGTCTAGTTGTCAGTGTAAGTCCATCTAGAGCCACAGTGTCCAAGACAGTAGCCACTAGCCACCTGTGACTATTACACTCAAGCAAAATGGGAAATTCTATCCCTCAGTTATGCAAGCCACATTTTCTAGTTCTCAGAGGCTGCATGTGGCTAGTGGCCACCTTGTGGGGCAGCACAGATAAAGGACGTTTCCATCATCCGGGAAGTTCTGTTGGACAGTATGGCCAGGAGCCAGCAGAGCTCCAGATGGTGACTGCTCTTCAAGGTTGGTCCCACAGTGAGCAGAGCCCAAATTTGACCTGTGAGGACGTACTGGATGAGTGAGAGACGAGCATTTGTCGTTTTGGGGGGTTTCTTGTTACTGCAGCATAATCTGTAGCATCTCATTCACTCACAGATTTCAGCTAATCTCTACACAGGCCGTCCTCGGATTATGTCAGACTCAACATACATCATTTCGTGGTTACGTTGCCATTTCTCCCATTTATTTATATTTTTTAAAAAGTTCCATCATTTTGATGTATGTACATTTGTGCTTTATGTTTTTTATTATTTATTCACCACAAGTAAAGGTCAGGCATGGTTATCTCTCTTTAAAAAAATTTTTTTTACTGTTTTACTTCATTACTGCTGTGTATGTGCTCCATGTGAGTGACGTAGGTGCTTATGTAGGTAGGTTCTGACTTACAGCGAAAATCACTTTACATTGCTCCGTAGGAATGCATCTCCAATGTAACCGAGACCTATCTGACTTAAAATGACTGTAACTATGATTCTGATGCCAATTTCTTAACCCAATTACCCAATAAGCAAACCAATAATTGAGCAACAAATAGGTACCCAATCCTATTGGAGGGATTTTCTTATATACTAATGGCCCAGTGCACAAAATTCATGCACATTAAAAGGGAATTAGAGGAAATATTTTAATATTACTATTTGCCCTTTCTCTATAATAGAAGTATCAAAGATTAAAGAAAATTAGTAAAATCTTCAGAGTCTGGGGCACACCATGGGACCCAGAGTGAAGTCCTCGCCCACCCACATGGACCTTGAAAACTGTACAAGACCCAGACCTGGCTGGCTCCACCTGCATTGGGCTAGATCCAGACCTGGCGGGCTCCACCTCCATTAAGCCTCACCGGGTGGGGGAATGGCCTCAGGTTGCCTGTCTCTGCACTGGGGTGAGGGGCACAGTTCAGGTCCCCTGCCCCAGCCCAGCACCATGCAGCCTCAGGTCCCTACTGATTGCTCATTAAGGCTCCTTATGGGAACTTGGGCTCTGCTGTGGGCACAGCCATCTTGTCATGGTGTGATGGTCAATTTGCATACTCCCTCTTTATTAGATAGGATGGGGAAATTTAAAGAATGTTCCATTTAATATGTACACTAGTATGACACTGATCATATCAAGTGCTACACTGTGGACTATATTACATAGAGGCTGGAAGAGGTTGATCAGTGAGGTTGGCATAGTCAGGGAAGGCTTCCTGGAGGAGATGTCATGTGAAAATAATGCTTCTTCTTTTTATTTTTTTAATTCCTCTACCCCTCCCTTTCGCACCCCCCCCTTCAAAATAATGCTTCTTAAAACCTCAATAAATTTGGAAAGACAAAGTGGGGAATAGTACGGTAATTTCTCAAGATACTGATAACTTAATTAGACATTTAATTATATTATTACAATATTACTAATATTGTTATTTTTGGTCGATTGTTCTAAGGGACTTACAGATATCAATTCATTTAATCCTCACAACAGACTGATGAGATAGTTACTATTATTACCTGCATTTTATAAATGAGGTATAAGGAGCTCAAGTAACTTGCCTACATTCACACAATCAGTGAGCAGGGCTGCATTTCAAATCCAGGCAGCCTGAGCTCTCTAACCTCACTGCCCGGTCTCTGGAAGGAAGGGAACAAAGATGGGCTGGATAGAGAGGGAATGCCTTATGGAGAGGATTGGGAGCTGGGAATACAAATTTGCCTGTTGGCTGTTTGGCTCTAAACTCAGAAGAGAAGTTACAACAGGGATATAAATAAATATTTGGGGGCTGTCATGGTTGAATGGTGGCCCCCAAAAGATATGTCCATGTCCTATTTCCCAGGACCTGTGACTATGATCTTAATTGGAAAAGGTGCCTTTGTGGATGCCATCAAGTCAAGAAGCTTGAGATTAGATCATCCCAGAGCATTCAGGTGGGCCCTAAACCCAATGACGAGTGTCCTTCAAAGAGAGAGGAGAAGAAAAGACACAGGCATAGATCAGTGATGTAAAGACAGAGTCGGAGACGGAGTGATGCGTACGTAAGCCAAGGAATGTCGAAGTGGGCCGCAACACCAGAAGCTCTGACAGAGGCAAGGAATGAACTTACCCGAGAGCATCTAGAGGTGGCATGGCTTTGCTTACACTTGCTTTTGGACTTCTGACCTCGAGAACATTGAGAATACATTTCTGTTCCTTTAAGCTACCTAGTTTGCAGTCATTTCCTTTATGCCTTTCCCCAGGAGACGCGGACAGGGGCTATCAGAACACACGCAATAATGAACGCCTGTGGAATGTTGGAATTATCCTGAACAAGGGCCCCAGAGAGGGTTGAGGTCTTCGGAAGGAGCCCTGAGAGGTGTCTGCATTTAAGGGCAAAGCAGAGAATGCGGGAAGCTCTTAGTGGAGACTGAGAAGGCGCCATCAAGGAGGTGGGAGGGAGGCCTGGTGGGTGAAACCACAGAAAGTCCCAGAGGTTAAATGCTGTCCAGTGTTAAATGCTGGCAAATACAAAGCAAGATAAGGACTAAAAAGTACCGCCAGGGTCCTGCCACAAATGCAATGCAAGAGCACTCAATCATGGTCTTTTAAAATGAGTGCTTAGCTTTTGTGTGTGTGCTGAATTCCATCCATCCATCCATCCATGGACACTTGGCTGCTCCCACTTTTGGCCACCGGGAGCAATGCTGCTATGAACATGGGTGTACAATCATCTCTTCAAGTCCCTGCTTTCTATGCTTTGAGAGACACATCCAGAAGCAGGATTGCTGGGTCATACGAGCAGTTTATGTTTAATTTTTGGAGGGCTCGCCAGGCTATCTCCCCCAGAAGCTGCAGAGCCCTTGGCTTTTAAAAGTACACATTAAAATATGTACAAGTGAAATCATATGATATCTGAGATTTGCTTCCACAGAACCCAGGGTTCTGTGGAAGCAAATTAAAAGTCTGCTTTAATTTGCAAGGTAAGGTTATGTTAAAGGTTGGGATACAGTAACACACGAAGAGTCATTGGTGGGTAATTATTGGAGATGGCTGATAGGAACACAGAGGATACCATTCCATTTTCTCTTCTTCTGAATATTGAGCTTTTCCAAAAGTAAAAAATAATTATTATTATTTTATATAAGGTACTTAAAGTAGTCTCGACTCACATTGCCACAAGAACCTCACACTTGATCACGAAAACAAAAGTAGTCCAGCTTACTATAGTCTCCAGCAATTAAAAATTATACTCAGCATCTAACCCCTCTGTTAAGTCAGGAGCTCAACTAAATGCTTCCTTACATAGTCATGTGTATCCTGAAAAGATAGCGAGGGGAATTAATCAAATGAACTACGTCTGCTTTTATGAACTCCCGCTTGGTTTATCTTGAGTGAGAACTGAGCTGAGTTCCCTCAATTTGGGAAATAACAAGTTTTACCTGGAGATAAAGTCACAGACGATAGAATCGGGTGTGTCATTCTACCTGAACGCTTGGAAAAATGATCGGCTTCGTTTGTTCATTTATTTGGCAAATGTTTATTGGGCAGCTATTACATATCAGGCCTTACCCTAGGCACTGGGGATTGATACAGCCATGAATGGAATGAATAAGAAACTCATGCTTGGGGCAGAGAAAAAAAAGAGTCAACTTGTTTACATCTATCATGTCAGTAGAGATTGTTTTTGGAAGAGAAATGGAGCAGGAGGGGTCAGATAGAACAGGAAGGGTGTTATTTTTGGAAAGATCTCTTGAGAAGGAATATTGAAGTTGAGATCCGAGAGAAACAGAGATGCAGACACCAGGAGGGAACGTGTCACAAACAGAGGAAACACAATGGCAAAGAACTCGGTGGATGGCACCGGGTGTGTCTGAGCTCAGCGAGGATGCTCCTGTGGCCGGAGTGGAGAGTGAGAGGAGATGAGGAAAGGGAGGGGATGAAGATGATGGGGCTGTTATCCCATGTTGGCCCTTTATTCTCTTTAAAATATAGGTTGAGCCTGGCCTGTGTGGCTCAGTGGTTGAGTGTCAACCTATGAATCAGGAGGTCACCGTTTGATTCCTGGTCAGGGCACATGCCTGGATTAAGGGCTTGATCCCCAGTTTGGACATACATGAGGCAACTAATCAACGATGCGCCCTCATTATTGATGTTTCTCTCTCCCTCTCCCTTCCTCTCTGAAATCAATAAAAATATATATTTAAAAAAAGAAAGAAAAGAAAATGTATGTTGAGGAGACAACTGCTTCACTGAAAAGATAGCTTTTTCTCAGACTGGTGGTTGCCAGAGGGGAAGAGGGTTAGAAGACCGGGTGAAAAAGGTGAAGGATTCAAAACTACATATTGTTAGTCACAAAATAGTCATGGGGCTATGGAGTGCAGGATAGTAAATATAGTCAATCCTATCTAATAAAAGACCAATATGCAAATTGACCACACATCTGCTATACCTACAAGCCACACCCATCAGCCAATCAGGAGCAAGTATTCAAATTAACTCAACCAAGATGGCTGCAGCCACGGAGAGGTTCGAGTTGCCCCTGGCAATGGAGGAAGCCAAGTTTCCACAGCCTTGGCTGCTGCTTAAGGCTACAAAGTTTCAATTATAGAAGATATTAATTCCAGATACCAGGGCCTCTACTTGGGTCACCAGGGGGCATGGCCAGCCTGCAAACCACTATAGGCCCCTTGCCCAGGCTGTCCCACACCCCAAAAGAACCTCCACCCTGATCTGGGACACTTCAAGGCAAACCAACTGGCTCCCACTCATGCATCAGGCCTCTATCCTATCTAATCCTATCTAATAAAAGAATAATATGCAAATTGACTGTCACCCCAAAGACCAAGATGGTTGCCCCCATGTGGTCAAAGATGACTGCCCCATGTAGACACAAGATGGCCACCACAAGATGGTCAGCAGGGGAGGGCAGTTAGGAGAAACCAGATCTGCAATGGAGGGCAGTTGTGGGCAATCAGGTGAAGGCAGTTAGGCCTCAATCAGGCTGGTAGGGGAGTAGTTAGGGGGTGATCAGGCTGGCAGGCAGATGGGGTTAGGGGCAATCAGGAAAGCGGGCAGGCGAGCAGTTGGGAGCCAGCAGTCCTGGATTGTGAGAGGGGTCCCAGATTGGAGAGGGTGCAGGCTGGGCTGAGGGATACACACCCCCAAGCATAAATTTTGTGCACCAGGCCTCTAGTGATATTATAAAAATGATGTGGGGTACCAGGTGAGTATTGAAATATTGGGGAGAAGGACTTTGTAAAGTATATGATTATTGAACCACTATGTAACACACCTGACACTAATACAAAATAATACTGAATGCAAACTGTAATTGAAAAATAAAATTTAAAAGAAAGAAAAGATAGCTTGTTCTACTCACAGATCCCAGGAGTGGGGGACATGCCTTGTCACATGGGGCCACCTGGGGAAGCACTAGGGTTAGTCAGGAAGCAGATGGAGTGAGGGGGGACATGGTCTCCTCAGGAAGGAGCAGGTGAGGCAGGTATGCAGGCTTAGGATTGGCTGGTTTAAATAATTTTTTAAATTTTTATAATTTTAATTGACTTCAGAGAGGAAGGGATTGGGAGAGAGAGAAGAAACATCAATGATGAAAGAGGATCATTGATTGGTTGCCTCTTATACACCCCCTGCTGAGGATTGAGCCCTCAACCTGGGAATGTGCCCTGACCAGAAATCTAACCAGGACCTCCTGGTTCATAGGTTGATGCTCAACCACTGAGCCACACCGGCTGGACTGGTTTTAATAATTTTAGCAGCTCTGGAGTGATGAGGGCAGGTAGACAGCGGCCCTCAGTGAGAGTCTGATAGAAGCGGTGGCTGGGGGCCCTGGATTGGTTGGGTGGTATTTGAAATGTGTGCTCACTGGTGAACCCTGAGATTGTTTCACGCTGTTAGGGGTAGTCCCTCCAGGTTTGGACAGACTTCAAAGCAACCAGAACCCATGGTAGGTATCTTTATCTTATGAAACTTGCCTGGAAGACTTTTCCTCTTGGAAAGTGACAGCTATAGCCCTTACACTGTTAGGAGTTCTGGGAGCTCAAGGTCCTGACTATCCTGTTCGTGGCTCCAACCTCAGCAACGAGGGAGGTCAACGTAGAGACCCAATGCCTCAAAAATGACAAGGCATGTTGCAAAGAAGTGCAGAACGTGGACTCTCTGCATGAGAGGAAAACAGAACGCAGCTTATCAAAATGTTTGCTCATATTTTTGAGAAGAAACAAAAGACAGCCTGGATATCAATACAAGTGACTTCCCAATAGAGGGAGTGAAGGGCTGGGTCTGGGGGCGGAGATGGGGGGAAATCTGATCCTGAAACCTAGTGAGAATGAGATCAGCCTTATTTCCCTGGAAAACATGGACTTGCTCCTTTCATTTTCTTCTGTTTTGCCCAACGGCTAAAAAAAGAGAACAGGGAACACACGCACAACAGAAAATGTGGTAGGAGTTAAACTTGGTGACAGGAACAGGAACACACACAAGGTTACACGTAAATGTATGCATACATCTGTGATGTCCTTCCATAGCTGTTCTGCCCTTTGTCACTGAGATGACAACAGTTAAATAAACTCACGTTCCATATGGCTCCCTACTGCCACAAAATTAACACGTCTGAAGTTAAGGAGGGCTTGTGATGAAAAGGAAAGCCTTTTGAATGTACAAGGTAGATGTGTGATGTGTGGCTGTCACTGTCTCGCCTTGACATGATTATTCAGTGTACATAGGTCTGACTTCCACTGCCAGCCCACCCCACCCCCGCGGGGGAGGTGTTTTGCTCTTGGCCACCAGAGTATCCACTCAGCAGGCTGGGATGCTAGGAAATAAACGCTCCTGGGAGCATCCTTCAGCAGGTGATTGATGGAAGTTGCTGGATAAATAGCCAGCTCCCTTGGTCCTAGGGTGTGGTCACTCTGAGGAATGGGCTCTCTGCTGCCTCCCAGAGGTCCCCACTGGTACTGAGTCCCGGTTGCTCAGTGGTAACTTGACTGATGGCACATCCATTATTGGTTCTTCCTTCCCTACTCCTCTGCCCCCGTGTCCCAGTGTCTCTTCCAAAGGAGTTGAATCCTTGCTTCCAGATATACTTTGGGGAAGGGGGGCCCAAACCAAGACAATGGAGTTGGAAAGATTCTGTTATTTTAAAATCTTAGGCAAGAGAAAGATTCCTTCCTTCCTTCCTTCCTTCCTTCCTTCTTTCCTTCCTTCCTTCCTTCTTTCCTTCCTTCCTTCCTCCTTCCTTCCTTCCTTCCTTCCTTCCTTCCTTCCTTCCTTCCTTCCTTGATATTCCTCTCCAAGTCCTCCCCCCTTCTTCCCCTCTTCTTTTCCTCCCCTTTCTCCGCTTCTTCCCCTTCCTCTTCCTTTCCCTCTCTTCTCCTCTTTCTTTTTCTCCCTTCCTTCTTCAAAATATTGTTTAAGGGACTTATAGAATAGAGGTCGAGTATAAATCAGATAACCCCTGACAGATGTCCTACCCAGCTGCATTGTGTAATAGAAAGATCCTAGAACTACTTGTCGAAAGATTGGCTGAAATGTAGCCACAAGGCTTCTGTGGCCACTGAGCACTTGAAATATGACTGGTCCAAATCAAGACGTAAATACAAAAAAATATGCACCAGATTATGAAGACTTAGTATAAAAAAATGTGCAATGTCTCGTTCAGAATTTTTATATTCACTACAGGTGGGGATGATAACCATGGGGTGGTTTCCTTGCTTAGGAACAACACAGCAACAACTATAAAGAGTAATAATACCACCTCTCCAGACTAATGTCCCAGCTATGTTCTACTGCATGAGCTTGACCCATCATTTAATCTCTCGAGCCTCAGTTTCCTCATCTGCAAAATGGAGATGAGGCCAGTATGCACCCCCTGAAAGGGATAAACGGCACCCTGTATGTGATGGCCAGGCACAATAGATGTTGATGTAGAAAATAGATGTTGGCTGTATTGATAGTTACTGCCAGTGGTAAAACTGCATCTCATGTCTAAAAGAGGCGTTTGCCCTAGGTGGTGTGGCTCCGTGGATAGAGCATTGGCCTGCAGACAAGGTTTGATTCCAGTCAAGGGCACATGTCTGGGTTGCAGGCTTGATCCCCAGTAGGGGGCGTGCATAAGGCAGCTGATCAATGATTCTCTCTCATCATTGATTTTCTATCTCTCCTTCTCCCTTCCTCTCTGAAATAAAAAAAAATATATATATATATATATTTAATTTTAAATTCAGAGGAGGCATTTGATGTTCTAGAAACAAGGAAGACAAAAGCAGGAAGGACCCACCAGAGACACAGACAAATAAAGGTAAGAGGAAGGAAATCCCAACAACACTTATTGGAAGGGAATCAAAGTTCCATCTAAGAATTACACGCAGAGAGAAACATGAATGCATTTATGTTCAGGCCATTAGAAAGCATATCATCCCACAGAGAGAACATAATGAGTTAACTTGACAGAACACTAAACCCCTCTTTTCTCTGCCTCTTTTATGCCCTCCTGTAGCTCATTTGTGTCTTTTGTTGCAGAAAATGCTTTCATCCCATGCCTACAGACATCACTTCACTCTTATACCTAAGATGCTTGCTTAAAAACCCATTTCAAAGTGTTATGAATTCCCAAATTGGGGAAAAAACAAAGAAACAAACAAAAAACAGTCACTATGTGGGAATCAGAAGCAAGGCAGATTTAACTGACCTCAAAGATATTATAAGGCAGCATGACATGTGTTTGAGCTGTGTGGTTTTGGGCCAGTTGCTCAACCTCTCTGGGTCAATGTATTAATTGATACAGGGACATTCTATTATTCCCTTAATTGATGGTTGTGAGAATTAAATGAGATAATCCACATAGCATGCTCAACGCAGGGCTTGGATGTTGGTGTTACGAACTTTCACTGACCTGGAGTCATTTTTATCACAGATTCCCGTCTTCCCAAATAAGTCTGAGACTTTTCTTTAAACTTCTCTTTATTTTTTTATACATTCTCAAAAGTAAAGTAATTTTCATGTTAAAAAAATTTCTAAGCCACTATCCTAAGACAAACACTGGTTGTGTGGGCATTCTGTTGTATTTCTGTCTTGTTTCCGGGGGGGGGCCCCCCCCCCGCCACCCTATGTTTTTAGTTTGCTTACAGAGGTAATTATAGTGGAAAGATATTTTTAAATGCAACACTTCCTCACCATCTAAGTATTCATTATATGGTTCATTATCCAGATATCCGCCCAGTTATGAGTTTAGGGAAGCAAAAGTCATCCTAATATAAAGAATATTCACTAATGCCCTAGCCGGTTTGGCTCAGTGGATAAAGCGTCAATCTGTGGACTAGAGGGCCCTGGGTTCCATTCTGGTCAAGGGGACATGCCTGAGTTGTGGGCTTGATCCCCAGTAGGCAGCCAATCGATGATTCTCTCTCATCATTGATGTCTCTCTCTCTCTCTCTCCCCCTTTCCTTTCCACTCTGAAATCAATAAAAATTAAAATTAAAATTAAAAATATATATTCACTCACGAACTGGCAACTTCACAACAATCTGTTCCAGACAAACATCACTTTGGAGCCCAACAGATCACTGAGTTTATTTCTGATTGTCAAGGGTTGTTTGAAATTCACCAATACAATCCAAAACCATGTGTATCAATTCCAATGTGAAAATTGGAAATCTTTGCAAAAGACAGCGGGATTTTATGAAGTCCAAGAAGGTGATATGGGAGAAGCACTTGCAATACAAAGGATGCCACCTACTGTGTGCCAGGAGCTGTTCCAGGTACTCATGACATAGCCTGCCCTCAACTTCAATTACCTGCCCTCATCGAGCTGACATTCTAACTGAGAAAGCAGACAGTAACACAATAATAATGTAACATGGCAGTAATGGTATAGGAACATGAAGTAGGGCACAGGAGTCACACTGAAGTGGGGGCTAACAGAAAGGATATGACATACGCAGCCTTAGGACAGAGCTGCCATCAGCTGATCAGGGAACCCCCCCTTGGTAAGGTAACATTCAGCAAAAACTTAAAGTAAGGAAAAGAGCATTAAAAAAAATCTGTGGGAAGAGCATTCCAGGCCAAGGGATCAGCAAGTGCAAAGGCCCTGAGGTGGGCACGTGCGTGGTCTGCACAGATAAGCAGGCAGAGATAAACCATGCACGGCCTTGGGGATTACAGTGAGGGCTTTGGCTTTTATCCCAAGTCAGGTGGAAGCCATGAGGAGGGATGTGACCTGACTTAGGGGTTGGTTCACATCTCCCCCTAGCCACGAGCAAGTACAGAGGGAGAAAAAGCAGAAGCAGGGAGACTAGGGAAGAGGAACTGCACTGGTTCAGATGGGAAATGATGGGCTGTGACCAGGTGGACACCAGGGAGAGTTATTCCTGCATAAATTTTGAAGGCAAAGTAGACATGTGTTTCTTGTGGATTGGATCTGGGGGATGAACGAAGGCGAGGCGTCCAGGACGCCGAGGGGATTTTGACATGAGCTGCCATCAGCTGAGATGGAAAAGACCGAAGGAGGGATTGTGTGGGTAAGCGTGACAATCCACACTTACCATGTCCCCCTTGAATTACAGAATCACCCCACAGCAGCACTTACAAAGAATGAAAATACAAACAACTATTAATAATTATTTGCAAAAGCTGCATATTAGGTAGTTTAGATAAACTCTGCTCTCTGGGAATTTTGCCAGGAAAAATCCCGAACTAAGCTTCTACAGCTATCGGAGCCAATAAAATGCCATCAGGGAGGATATGGGGAAAAGTGAAGTCTCTGCCTTGTGTAAGAATCTATTTAACCTTATCATTCCTTCATCTACCTTCTATAAGACCTGGATCATCTGAACATGAAGACAGACATAATGGAGCTGAAGAAGGATTGGAGGGGAGGAAACACGAGAATTGTGGGGATGGGGTACTTGGAAATTGAAGAACGAACTGGGTAAGGACACCTCAGTCTAGAAGAAGATGAAACCTAATTACCTCCCCCCACCTGTAGCCCCACTCTTTTCCCCTCTTGGCCCCTCCCCTCTGCCAGCACTGGGTTAGAGTCCTCATTTCCATTTCCATTGTTTATCCTCAGATGAATGTACTCTCAAAACCACCTGGACTTGTCTTGTGAAACCTTCCCCACACATTCCAGTCTGTGCCGGGGCAGACCGCCTCGGTCCCAGTCCTTTTCCAGGGACAGTCCCACTGTGTTCCCGTTGCTTATCTGTTCATCTAAACAAATAATTATTAAGCTCCCACTATGTTCCAGGCTCTATACCAGACATGGAGAGAGAGGGTTTTAAAGATAGCCACTTGCCCACCCACTAATCATTCACACCTTCTTTCCAGCAGTGAAACAGGACGTTAGCCGGGCCGGCTTGGCTCCAGGAAGTCACCATTCAATTCCCGGTCAGGGCACATGCCCAGGTTGCGGGCTCCATCCCCGTTAGCGGGGGAGGGCGTGCAGAAGGCAGCCAATCAATGTTTCTCTCTTATCATTGATGTTTCCATCTCTCTCACCCTCTCCCTTCCTCTCTGAAATCAATAAAAATATATTTTAAAACAACAAACAACAAAAACAGAAATATATTTCCGAGGCTCCTTGGCAGGGAGGTATGGCCACGTAGGCAATGCTGATCAATGAAACGTAAGGGCACTGGTCTCGACTGAGCTTTGTCCTTTGACCTCCCTCCTGCCTGACATACAGATGGGGTGCCTGGCGCTGCAGCAGCCACGTGAACACCGACTATAAGGGAAGACCCAGAGGACCTTGGCAGTGACATCCTGGTGCCACTGCAGCATTGTGTTTTCTCTGCAGCCAAATAAAATCCATGATTGACACCGACAGTCTGAATAAGCTGCCTTTTACCTGGCTGTTAATCTGCACAAAACTCCTTGAGTACAAAAAGAAGCAGTTTTATTTAGTTATGTAACTCAAGAAATGTCAAATGAATTAACGAGTGGGGTAGCTCTACTTTTACAATTAAAAAGCAGCAGGCCAGATTGTTATTGACAAAATGTCTAATGGGGACCAGGTGGGACCTCTCCCTCATCACAAGGTTTCCACCGTGAACTTCTAAAGCCTTGGAAAACCTCATCTGTGAAGTGGGAATAATAATAGCACTATAGACGGGCTTCTTGTGAAAATCCAGTAAGTCACCACAGCCAAAAGATCTAGCATGGGATCTGGCCTAGTGGAAGTACTACGTGTGTTTTACTTGTGATTATTTTTTTCTGACACCCCTGGCAAAGTGAGTCTTACCTCCCACACCCTGCCACACCCCTGTTCTATTTTTGCCACGCATTGTTAGTTTCATTCATAGCGCTCTTCATAACTGCTTGCTGATCTTTTTATGAGCATCTCCTCCTGAGAAGGTTGTTCATTTGCCCACCCCACCCAAGCCAGACCCAGTCATTCTCTGTTCTCAGCATCCCCAGTTCCTGTCCTCTGGGTTCCTATTGCTTTCAGCCAATGGGAGCCTCCAGCAGTAAGTCAGAGGCAAGGAGGAGAAAGAGGACCGGGTACTTATTCCCCAACTCCCCCTCTGCTTTGGGGCCATGTCTCTGGCCAGTGGCTGGGTCCCTCCACAATGACACTCTACTAGCCAGGCAGCTCCTCCTCCACAGGTCTAGCTCTCAGTGGCCCAAGCAATGCCATTTCTTCAGCTCAAGGGTGATAAGGGCTCTCCACTACTGCTGGCTCCTGGGTTCCCATCTCTTGTGTGTTCCCTTAACTCTATCTACACCTCCTCAAGGAAGTTCCTCTGAAAAGCCTCTTCACTGGAACTACCTGGGGGAGGGGCAGGGGTGAATTCTATTTCCTCTTTGGACCCTGAGAGACACCACACCTACCAGGTGGCAAATCCCATGAAAGCAGAAAACTCGCAGCTACTTTACTCACCAGTGCCTAGACCCAGCACATGGCCTGAAGATGCTTAATAGATATTTATGGGAAAGTAGCCTCTCTTACCAGCAAACAAATCAGAATATATATATATATATATATATATATATATATATATATATATGTGTGTGTGTGTGTGTGTGTGTAAAAGGCTAATATGCAATATGCAAAGTGTCCTCTCCGGAGTTCGACCAGGAGACTGGAAGTTTGAACGCTTGCCATGATGTATGCTGACCACTAGGGGGCAGGGCAGAACGAAGGAAGGACCCAGCCAGCAGCTGGAAGGCCCCAATCAGCCTGAATGCCAGCCAGGCCTAGGGACCTTACCAGTGCATGAATGTTGTGCACCGGGCCTTTAGTTAAAATAATAAGGCGATCCCTTTTTTGATGATTAAATTAACAAAAATATTTATATATCTTTAATCCTCACCCAAGGATATGTTTTTAATTGATTTGAGAGAGAAAAACATCAATCTGTTGCCTCCCAAATGTGCCCTGACGAAGGATAGAACCCACAACCTTTTTGGTGTATGGATGATGTTCCAACCAACTTAGCCACCCAGCCAGGGCTAACAAAAAATATTTTTTAGTCCTGCCGGTTTGGCTCAGTGTTTAGAACATCAGCCTGTGGATGAAAGGGTTGCAGGGCACATGCCCAGGATGTAGGCTCCATCCCAAGGAGAGGGCATGCAAGAGGTATCTGATCAATGTTTCTATCTCTCCTTCTTCCTTTCACTCTCTCTCTAAAAAAGAAATCAATAAAAACATATTTAAAAAAATAAATTTAAAAAGATTTAAGAAACCAAAATGGATATAGAAGTGGACTGATATAACTGCGTCATACCTTCTGACTTCAAATATTTATCAAAACAGTTGTATGTGTATTAATTTTTCCTTATAATAAAGAGGTTAATGAATACATTTGTATTGATAAATTACCAAAGAAATAAAAAAGGAAAAGGGAATAGAAAAAAAGAAAAGAAGAACAGGAATAGGAAAAGTTGGTAGTGGTGGAATAGTTGCAACTTAACCTAGGTGGGTGGGGTCCGGAAGGTGACTGAATAGAGAGCTGAAGGAGGTGAGGGAAAGAGCCAATCAGCTGGCAGGAAGAAGTCACAAGAATAAGAAAAGTTTAAGAAAGCAATATCCATAGTAACAGCTGTGCGTCAATTCATTAATAAATATTTTTAAGCACCTGCTCTGTCTATGCTAGGGATGCTTTAGGAGCAAAACTGGGTAGTAAAAAAGGCACATGATGCACTCAAAATATTTAGCAGAAAGTGTGGGAGAGACAGAGACCAAAGATGCAAAGAAAGGGAAATTGAGAAACAGAGAGAGACAGAGACAGAGAGAGAGAAAGAGGGTGGGGGAGAAAAAATGGGGGAGGTAGAAACAGACAGAGGAAGATGTCAATAAGGCGAATTATATTTGGGTTTTCTGAATGCTCTTTTCCGCAGCTGAATAATAACAGCAATCGCCTAGTAATGAGTACACAACTGCTCAGTCTCCCTCTTGCTTGCCTGGGGGCTGGCAAGGAAAGGAATCAGTTGTGCTGGAGAAAGGACGAAGGACTTCAGGAGACATTATTTGAAAGAAAAATCAGCCTAGGAGTCACTTGCTGGAGAAAAAGAGTCTGACATCTCTAACAAAGCGGAGACTATGGGGTCAGGACAGAGGTGGGTATGTGGTGTTTTGTTTTGTTTTTTAAAAAAAAGAAGATACTCTTTCTAAAGTGAGTTCTAATGTTAAAGGGGACCTTGGTAAAATAAAATAAGAAGGCTTTGAAGTGCTATCCATCGTCTTGGATGCTGTTCCTGACCCTCTGTGTGTGTGTGTTTTTCCCCAGTTACGGTAAAACATGGAGATGGAGTTTGATTATCCAACCACCCACTCTTTCTGGCCTCATTTGTGGCAGAGACAATACTACATGCCTGCCAGATCCTATTTTCTTTTCCTCCTAGACACACAGCAAGGAGGAAAAAGAGACAGTCTTCCTGGCCATTGGGTGGGGCTCTAGAACTGCATTCTGGTCAATGACATTTAGGCAGAAATGATGTGAGCTGCTTCTAAGTCTGACCCTTAGGGACCAACCAAAGAACTTGTATGCATAACCCATGGTCACTGACAAGAGAGTGGTGAAGGCCTGGGGTGGGGGTGGGGGCGGGCTAGAAGAGGCCAATGGGGAGAAAACTGGGACATATGTAATACTTCAACAATAAAGATTTTTAAAAATAAAAATACCATAAAATATTTTTTAAAAAGAAATGTCCGGTCTCCCATGCTCTCTCTTTTTTATCTGCCAGCCAACTTCAGAAGAACCATTGAGGAACTCAGAAGCCCTACCTAGGAGAAGATAAAGGCACCAGATGGAAGGAGCCTGGATACCTGAGTCACCACCTGGAGAAAAACCTCCCAGGAGGACCATCCACCTTGGACAGTTGATGAACAAGGAAACGTTCATTGTGTTCAGCCACTGAAAGTTGGGGGGTTATCTGTTACAGCAGCTAGCATTACTCATCCTGTTTAATACATCCTTTCAATAATGTGTGTAGCCAACAACTTTTGAGGAGAGTTGGCATTCTCTCTAGTTCTTCTTCTAAATGTTTATTTTCCTGCCCCTGAGAAAAAGCCCATCTTCCTTTGAGACTCAGACCATCCATGCAGAATCTCCACCATCCTCTGTCACTGTCTTCCCCACACTGTTTCTCACCTCCATGTCTTTGCCCTTTGCACTACCTAGAATGCTAAAGAAATATAGTAGACAATGCATGTGTTTCAGTCTGCTGCTGTGGGACAAATCAAAAGCCTGTTGCAAGCATCATACCCATGACTTTGGACTTGATGATACTGCTCTCTAACTACTAGGGAAACCGAGCATGTATGCTTTTTAAGACAACCCAGTTGCTGAAGCAGAGAATTGAGATTTATTTTTCACTCCTCCCTCTCCTTCAGCCCACTATTCAGGCAGTCACCAAGATGTATTGATTCTACATCAAAATCCCTCCCAAACCCATTCATTTATCTCCATTACCATTGCTTTCATCATATTCCAGGCCACCATCATCTCTTAGAATAAATCCTAATTCTATTAACATGGCCTGAGAACCTCCATGATCTGCCCTCTGCCCCAGACTCAGCCTCTTCTCTCTCATGCTCTACATTCTAGCTGACCTGGACTCCTTTACTTCTTTAAATGCATCATCTTTTACCCCATCTTTAGACCTTTGCAATACTGTCCCCATAGCCAGATGCACCCTTCCTTCCTCTCTGCTTAGCTTCTACTGGCTCTCCAGGGTTCAACTTAAATGTTTCTTAACTCAAGAAGTCTTCTTTAGGTCCCAGGTTCGATTCCAGTCAAGGGCAAGTACCTTGGTTTAGGGCACATCCCCAGTAAGGGGCATGCAGGAGACAGCGGATGGATGTCTTTCTCTCTCATTGATGTTTCTAACACTCTATCCCTCTTCCTTTCTCTCTATAAAAAATCAATAAAATATATATATTTTTAAAAGTCTTCTTTGACCCTGCCAGCGTGGCTCACTGGTTGAGTTTCAACCTATGAATCAGGAGGTTGCAGTTCAATTCCCTGTCAGGGCACATGCCTGGGTTGTGGGCTCAATCTCCAGTGTGGGATATGCAGATGACAGCCGATGAATGGTTCTTTCTTATCATTGATGTTTCTATCTCTCTCTCCCTCTCCCTTCCTTACTGAAAGCAATAAAAATATATTTTTTAAAAAGCAGCCTTCTTTGACCTTGATAAACTACATCTGATCCTGCAGTGATTAACCTTATCTTCATTCAGAGCACTCCAGTTATCTACTACACTAGGATGCTGACCAGCAGGGACAACATCTGTATTGTTCACTATTGTGTTCCTATTGTGTTTGCAGGGACTAGTATGGGGCATGATATATAGAGGGTACTTGATAAAATATCATTGAATAAATGAATGGATGGAAGGATAGGTGGGTGGGTGGATGGATGGGTAGATGGTTGGAAGAATTTCTCCCTCAAGATAAAGAGTGTGGGGGGGAGGTTTATGAGGGGGGTGGCGGAAGGAGACATATGTACTACTATTTGTAATACTTTAAATAATTTTTAAAAAAAGATGATGAGTGTGGCCCTAATTGGTTTGGCTCAGTGGATAGAGTGTCAGCCTGCAGAGTGAAAGGTCCTGGGTTCGATTCCAATCAAGGGCATTTATCTTGGTTGAGGGCAAATCCCCGGTGGGAGGTGTGCAGGAGGCAGCTGATTGATATTTCTTTCTCATTGATGTTTCTAACTCTATCCCTCTCCCTTCCTCTCTGTAAAAAATCAATAAAATATATTTTTTAAAAAGATGAGTGTGAGTCAATGATTCTAAAGGAAACTGGATATAGCTGTCATTTTGACAACCCTAAAACCAGACATTCCATGAGAACACATTCTTGCTCATTTTTGCTCTTAATGAGTTTGTATTCTCTTTGGTGGGGGAAGTGGGCAGGGGGAGGAAGCAGATGACAAGGGAGCAATGACAATATAAAACACACAAGCAAATGAGATATTGTATTAAAATCATATACAACACATGCCCCGAGGAGGTGACATTTGAACCCCAGACCTCAAGCACTTAAAATGAAACAGGCGAGACTTCCAGCTCCATGCTAAAAACCAAACCAGAGGATAATCAGAATGTGTTGAGTGGCAGCGGTGGCTGGGCTTTAAAAATAGACCGGTTGCCCTATTATGTGTGTCCTGCCTTCTGCTTTAGTAATCACTTTCCCCAGGTGCCCAAGGAAATACAGATGGCCGTTAACCAGATGACAGGGGGCCCATTTCCAATCCAAATAAGAAGAGCGAGGCAATTAAAATTGCACTGAGATGCCATTTTCCGCCTAGCACAGGGGCAAAAACCCAAAAGCATGATGTGTTTTGCTGGGGCAGGGGGCAGGGGGCTACTGAGGGGCCCCAGGCAGTCTCGCCCCATTGTGGGGAGGAATGGAAATTGGTGCAAAGTCTCAGGGAGGATTATTTAGCAAATGTTGATCAAAATTACCCATGCCCTTACTCCTTGACCCGGCAACACAACTTCTCTAAATGTTTCCCGTTGTCTGCATTATATGTTTTTTAAAAATGTTCAAGGTTATTTGCATGCAGCATTGTATATGATGGCAGAATTTTGGAAACAAGTCACATATCCACCAGGAGGAGCTGGTTTAATAAAATCTGGACCACCACATAAAAAATAATCCTCATAACTTAGACATGTCTCTTACTTCGTACATGGAATTATTCTAATTATGTCACATATATTGACTCCTAATAGCCAAATCAGGCCTATCCTCACAACTATATCATCTTATAGGTGAAGGAACTGAGGCCCCGAGAGGATCAGTGCCTTGCCCAAGATCACACAGCTGGGTAAAGGCGAGCCAGGTCAGGCAGGAGGAATGGTGGCCTTTGGGCCGGGAGCAGGAACAACTAGCTGGCTGTAAAGTGAAAAAGTCCAGGCGAGCTGTTTGAAGTACAGGAAAGACAAGTAAAATGGGCAGAGGAACAGGAGGTGGTAAAGTCACCCACTTTCTGGTCACATTCGGGCCCCCAAGGAGTCACTTATGGCTGGGATGGAAGAGGGAGCCTCTCAACCATGCAGTTGCAATACCGCCTAAGAACGAGGACACTCCCACCAAACTAACCTAGAAAAATCTCCAAGAACATATTAAAGCAAGATTCTGAAAAGCATGTAGAGTGGAGGAGACACTAAAATAAATAATTACATTTGCAACACTTTACATGCTGGCATGAAAGTAATTCTATAAAGACATATAAGAAACTGATAAATATACCTGGTCAGTGGTTGAGCATCAATCTATGAGACAGGAGGTCACGGTTCAATTCCCAGCCAGGCCACATGCCTAGGTTTCGGGCTGAATCCTCAGTGTGTAGGAGACAGGGGATCAGTGATTCTCACTCATCATTGATGTTTCTCTTTTTCTCTCCCTCTCCCTTCCTCTCTGAAATCAATACAAATAAACATTTTTAAAAGAAACTGATAAATACTGTTTTAAAGGTAGGAGATGGAAGTGGGGAGGGGATGGGACTAATTGGAGAGGGGTAGGAGATATAAAAATATAAACTTTTAAAACATTAGCAACTGATTTTGAAGGTGCCAGCGAAGCTTCCAGGTACCCGGGAAAGGCATCTGTCACCTGGTAAATGACAGGGCATGTGCCTTGCAATTTGCCATAGTCTGCACCATTCCCTATCGTCTGCCTGATAAAGAGGACTCAAGTAAACGGGACAGTCAATCTCAACTCCAGTCAACTGCAGCAACTACACTTGACAGTGAGACCAAAGTGGCCAGAGTCCCTCATTTTTCAAGATGAGTGAAAAAGCCAGATGTTTATGTGAAATCTTCCAGATTTTAAAAGTTGGCATGGAATTCATATATTTGGAAAATGGAAACTGTAGTCTATATACAATTTCTGATCCAGAGAAATCCAGAATCTGTGCATCCTCAGGAAATCCTCCAGGAAGTTTTTCTTGGCTTAAGTGGCAGCACTTATAGCATCCTAAGAACCAGTAGGGCAACTGAAACCAGAGATATAAAGGGGCAGTAACAAAGGCTGGGAGGAGGCCTCCATGTCTGGTTGCTCAAGGTGTGCACTGCACAAGTGCTCCCAACCACCAGCGAGGGAAGAATGCTGAAATGCAGCCCACTGATGGAGACTTTCCTGATGGATGGATCAAGCTGAGAACATTAGAACCCCTATCAAATTTAACATCACCAATAGAGTCAAGCAGATATGATTACCACCCCGTGAGGCCACAGGAAATACCCAGCACCACTGAAGAATTATTCTTGCAAAACCAAAACCCAAATTTGATTAATCCTCTTCTAGACTAGGGATCATCAAACTGTGATCTCCCAGCCAAAGGCAGCCTTCCACCTGATTTTGTAAATAAAGTTTCATTGAGACCCAGTCATACCTGTTTACCTATTGTTTAAGGCTGCTCTCACATGTCAATGGCAGAGTTTAAACTGTATGAACTGCAAGACACAGAAGTTTCACCAACCCCTGTGCTAGATGTAAGCAGCAATTCACAGGAAATACAGAGAAGAGAGGAGCATGCTAAAACAACACCCCTCCGGGGGTTGCAACCAGCAAAATCCAAACTGTGGACACATCTGACATAAATAAGGAGCAGGTGTGGTTCCATGATTAGAGCATTGGCCTAAGCACCAAAGGATCATAGGTTCAATTCCTATTCAAGGGCACGTACCTGGATTGCAGATTTGATCCCTGGCCCCTGTTGGGCCTGAGGAGGCAACCAATCTCTCTCTCTCTCTCTCTCTCTCTCTCTCTCTCTCTCTCTCTTTCTCCCTCCTTTCTACCCTCTCTAAAAAAAATCAATGGAAAAAAATTAAAAATAAATAAAAAATAAGTGGTAAGAGAACAAAGTCAAGGAGGCAGAAATGTTACAGATTCCAAGAGACTTACAAGACATACCAGCCAACCAGGGAAATGGGGATAATGACTACATATAAGACAATATCAAGAAACTCTAGTCATTTTTGTAATATGTTGAAGTGGCATTGTGATTATAGTTTGTAATGAACTCCATCTCTCAGAGAGATATGCTGTAATTTTAACAGGTACAATGATATGATGCCTAGAATTTGCTTTAAAGTAACCCAGCGAAGTGTAGACAGTGGGTGGGGGTATAAAGAAATCAGACTTGCCACATATTGATAATTATTAAACTTAGGAAATTGGTACATGAAGGTTGCTTTACGATTCTCTCCAATTCTGTGTAAGTTTGAACATTTTCATGCTAGAAAGTTTTTTGGAAAATTAAAAAAATTGAACCTACACTCTCCTATACATCTTCCCCAGGACAGACTGTGTCCAGCAGGGGACAGGGGGTCTGAAGGCACTCTCCGCTAGCCAGGCCACGTGTCCCGAATTACAGCCCCCCCCCACCCCCTCTGCATATTCACCAGGGCGCCTGGGCTTTGGCACACCTCTCCTTGGAATTATAGAGTGAGCGGGGTATCTGATAAGTCCCCCCAACTCAATCTAGTTATTTTTTTAAAATATATTTTTATTGATTTCAGAAAAGCGGAGAGAGGGAGAGGGAGAAAGAGAGAAACATCTATGATGAGAGAGAATCATCGATTGGCTGCCTCCTGTGCGCCCCACAACTGGGGACCAAGCCCACAACCCGAGTACTCACCCCTGACCAGAATCAAACCTGGGACTCCTCAATCCGTAGGCTGATGCTCTACCACTGAGCCAAACGGGCTAGGCTCAATGTAGTTCTTTATTGATTTGTCATTGTTGTTGTTAATCCTCACCCAAGAATATTTTTCATTGATTTTTAAGGATAGTAGATGAGAGAGGGAAAGACAGAAAGAAACATCAATGAGAGAAACATATCAATTGGTTGTCTCCTGCAGAGCCCTGACCAAGGCCTGGGCTGGGGAGGGGCCTGCAACCAAGATATGTGCTTTTAACCAGAATCGAACCTGGGACCCTTTGGTCTACAGGCCGACACTCTATCCACTGAGCCAAACTGGCTATGGCTCAGTCTAGTAGAATTTGCCTCAAGTCCTGTTGTGGAATCAGCAGTGACCACAAAGGAGCCCAACTTGTCCCACACATTAATTTAGTCGATAAAGCCTACAAGAAAATTTCTTGGGGACTGCTGCAAAGATTCCTTATTCGGTACAAGAGCCATGAGTAACTGCCCTTTTCCTTTCATAGTGCTGGATCAATCCCATCCTGTAGTCCACACCACCTCCGTCCTTCCCATTATGAAAGCCAATACCTTCCCTTGCTGTTCCGGCTTGAGTTTGCTGTGACGTGCAGTCCAACACCCTACCCTGGTCTGGCCATGCCAATCACTCTTTGCACAGGCCCTATGCACACCAGTTTTGCCAGAAAGGTAGGCCCCGCGTACCTTTCAAACAGTTCATTTGAAATCCTCACATTCTGAATTCCAATTTAGACCTTGCTGTATTCCTAGCCCAGATGATACAAGGTTTCACAATCATTATAAATAGGTCTAAACATTCAAAAATGCTCTTCACCACCACTATTCAATTAATCAACCAGACACTTGTCAAATACCCATCTAGCCTGTCCCTTCCTCTCTATCACCCCTCAGTGTTGGCCTCTAGCATCACTTGCCCGGACCACTGCAGTGTCCTCTCTATTAAGTTCCCTGCCTTCTTGCATCATTTCCCTGCAACCATTCCTCCCTCTTCCCCCGGAGGCTCTTTCTAACTCACACGTATGACTGAGGCTCAAAATTCTTCAGTGACTCTATCACTCTTTTGTTAAATGGTAGTAAAATACCCATGACATTTACTATGGTAACCATTGTCAGAGTACTATTCAGTTGGCATCAAAGACATTCACATTGTTGTGCAGCCATCACCACTTCATCTCCAGAATTTTTCATCTTCCCTAACAAAAATTCTGTACCCATTGCCCTAGCTGGCTTGGCTCCGTGGATAAAGCATCAGCCTGTGGACTGAAGGGTCCCAGGTTCGATTCCAGACAAGGGCACATGCCTGGGTTGTGGGCTCAGTCCCCAGTAGCGGGTGTGAAGGAGGAAGCCAATCAATGATTCTCTCTCAGCATTGATGTTTCTATCTCTCTCTCTCCTCCCTTCTTCTCAGAAACAATAAAAAAGTATTTTTTTAAAATTATGAAGCCATTAAACACTGACTCCCCATTCCCCCTCGCCCCTGACAGCCACCATTCTACTTTCTATCTCTGGTTTATTTCACTCAGTATAATGTCCTGAAGGTTCACCTGTGTGGTAGCATGTGTCCGAATTTCCTTTCTTGTTAAGAATGAATAATAATCCATTTTAGGTATATATCACATTGTGTTTATCCACCTCCCATGGATGGATGCTTAGGTGGCTTCCACCTTTGGCTATTGTGGATAAATGAACATGGGTGTACAAATATCTCTTTGAGACCCTGCTTGCTATTCCTTTGGGTATATACCCAGAGTGGTAATTCTTTCAATGATTCTCTTTTGCTTCTAGATTAAACTGATTTGCTCTAGGTCTCCTACCTAGCTGTTGCCACTCCAGACTGCTGCCAGAGTCTGCCCTCTGCCCACAGGGTAAAGTTGAACACTTTGACTTGATTTCTGTCTACTAGGTCCCCTCTCTTGTTCCATCCTACTTGAACATAAACTCTGGTCCAGCCATGCTGGTGGCCCCCTAGAATTCTGGTGAGTAGAGGAGCTTTGAAAAATACCAATCCTAAAACAGTCTGTTTCAGTTGGTCTAGGATGAGGTCTGCATTGGCATTTTATTAAGTTCCCCAGAGCACTGGGTGGGCAGACCACTTGGAGAAGCATGGGTATTCACGCCCAGTTACTGCCATTCCTCTAATACCTAGGAGTTCCATACCTGTGGGCCATTGGGTACCAAGTCCCTCCATCATGGAAACCCTTTCTCCCCCTGAGTGTTTGACACACACTAACTTGCATCAAGAATCATACAATTTCTAAATTCTTGTCTAATATTTTTCAATAGACTCAACCAGATCCTCCTGGCTGGAGTCCTTTGGTAGCCTGATCTTATCAGGGCTGCCTCAAGCCCTTTGAGAGAGGGATTGTATTCTGTCTTTACTATCAATGCCCTATCCCTAACTCCAACCCTCCCCTCAGGTCTAAAACAGTTGCAAACAGGAAATGGAGAGTCATCTCATTAAGCATACCTAAGACACTTACCTTTCTTGAAATTTCAAGGGTTTTAGGGAGTCTGTTCTGGCACCTGGGGACAAAGCTCCCATGTTTTGTATTATACCCTGAGCTGATGACTTCATTTCAGCTCATGAATGCAGCCATTCCTGAAACCTGACCTTACTTCAGCCCCTGGATACAGCCATTCCTGAAAACTACTTTTAAATCGCTCAAGTCAATAAATTCTACCACCACCCTTTTAAAAAAAATGGTCAGTTGTGCCTGTGATTCTATCTCTTACAACAAAAAGAATGCTAATACTCCCAGGCTAGCCCGTCCATCTGGGAGGCTCTCCCCCAGACCAACACCTTTATCAGCCTGATAAACGTGGGCTCCTCACTGATGACTCAATGCTTCCTGCGCTGGAAAGGATTCCCTGATTTCACAGAGCAAACCTAGGCGTTCCCAGAGCATCTGGACGTTTCTCCCTGCAGCGCTCTGACACCATGGGGATGGCTGATAGGCACGTCAGCTGCACGGATGAGTGAGCACTTCGACCTTTTCATTGCGTTCCCAGCGCGCTGACCCTAGCAGCCCCCAGGAAATAGCTGTTGTGTTGAATGAATAAGTGAATGATTAAATAGTACAGTGTCGCCTTCCTCTGACAATGGGTTTATTTTTGAAAAGGATAAGAAAAACAAAAGGCTGCACCACCGAGAATGGCTGCAGGGCTGGTGTGTGCATTCTCTCCTCTGATTAAATAGCAGGCAAGGTGTGTGGGCAGGAAGCAGAGGGACCTCAGAGACAGGCAGATAAAGGAGTGGGTGGCTCTTGGCAGCAGCAGGCCTTTCTTTCATCTTCTGCCATGGGGCCAGCACCTGCCCTCCGTGCCCACCTGCCATGCGAAACCTCTCTGGATCCCCAGAAACAATGAGAAATAATTTGTCTGGGTAGAGGGTGGGGGAATAGGATGGGCAAAGGGAGGAAGATGTGTCCGTTTCATTCCAGCTGGCTCTTCACCATTGCTCCCTGAGCTAGCCAAACGCATTTTCTAATTTAGTTCATTCTTCTCGTCCCAATCGCTGGTAATGGACCCACACAGAACACTGTCAGAATTCAACCACTCTTCCTCCCTAGAAAAAAAGGGAAAGGAGAAGGCATGCAAGAAAGAAATTGACAGAGGAAGAAAAGAAGGGGAAGGATAAAGGAGAAATGATCATAGCAATAGCTAACACATACAGCTCTTACTGTGTGCCAGGCACTTAGCTGAAAACCTGGCATACAGTTACTAGGTTCATCCTCCTCAAAACTGAATGAGGAAGGTTCTAATGTGTGTCCCCACTTGACGATGAGAAAGGGGAGGAAAAAATAAAACAGAATGCAAAGCAAGGATTTAAAAAAAATATTTTCAGATGAGGGCACTGACGAGATCCAAGCTCTGGGACACAGATTAGCACAAGAAGGTGCTCATTGCCTGGCCGGCGTGGCTCAGGAGTTGAGCATCAACCTATGAACCAGGAGGTCACGGGTTCGATTTCTAGTGTGGGGCATGCAGGAGGTAGCCTATCAATGATTCTCATCTTTGATTTTTTTCTCTCTCTCCCCCCCTTTCTCCCTTTCTCACTGAAATTAATAAAAATGTTGTTTTTGTTTTTTTAAAGATGCTCACTAAACACTGTGGAATGAAGGTTCATTAGAAACCCTAGCCCACATCATAAAGACAATGTCATCATCCCTTTTTAAGTGGGAAAAAACATGTCTGAAAGCAATAGATATGTAGGAAAATTATTTCTTACCTTAGTTTATAAATAGGAAAAATTCTAAAAAAACCATCCCCACCATTAATGGAGATTATCTTGGGAGGAAATAAGGAGTAAATTCAGGTATTTCAAAACATTGATTTTCTTGAGTGATAAGAATGTATTGATTTCATAGTAAAACATACACTGAGTGGCCAGATTATTATGATCTCTAACGCATAATAATCTGGCCACTCAGAGAGAGAGAGAGTGTGTGTGTGTGTGTGTGTGTGTGTGTGTGTGTGTAAATTCATGTATATAAGAATTTGTGCATGGATGGGGTCCAGCCAGCCTGGCCAGGGGGAGGGGACATGGGCGGTTGGCCGGCCTGCCTGCTGGTTGAACTCCAGGTTGAGGGGACAATTTGCATATTAGCCTTTTATTATATAGGCTATACACTGAGTGGCCAGATTATTATGCTTTAAGAGATCATAATAATCTGGCCATTCAGTGTATATTGGGGTGGGGGAGAGAAGGCACGTGCAAGACTTTTTGCTTCCCTGAGCACAAGAGCAACACAGCCAGATTTTTAACAATTTTGGACCAACTAATTGAGGGTGGAGTTGGGCTTTTATATTAAACTTGGCCTTGAAGGAGCTCTGGAATTTTTCCATTGAAAGACTTAGGAGCATCAATTGGATTGGTATTTGGGACTGGGGTTATGTCTTGAAGGCACATTTGCACAAGTCCAGTGTTTTTACTTGTGTAACTTATAAAATGCTACAAAACAAATTACCCCAACAACTCAGCAATGTAAAACAACAAACAGGTATGAGTTTATAGTTCCTGGCCTGGCTTAGTGGGTGCCTCTACCTCAAGCTCTGTCATGGGCCTACTATTAAGATGACATGCTCTAGTCAGTTTTGCTCAGTGATTAGAGCATTGGCCCACAAACTGAAGGATCGTAGGTTCAGTTGTGGTTAAGGGCACGTACCTTGGTTGTAGGCTCGATCCCCAGCCCCAGGCTGGGGCATGTGTAGTGCGGCAACCAATTAATGTGTCTCTTTCACATCAATGTTTCTCTCTCCCTCTCTGCCACTCTCCCTTCCTACTACTCTCTCTCAAAATCAATGAGAAAAAAGTATCCTCAGGTGAGAATTAACAACAAACAGATGTCATCATTAAGGAGTGCGGTTTCATCTGAAAGCTCAACTACATCATCAGTGCCCACAAATAAGAGTGAATAAAAGCAGAGCAAGATAGAAGCTATAGTCTTTTCATAACCCAATCAGGAAATGACATCCCATCACTTTGCCATAATCTAGTTGTTCAAAGTGTATCTTTAGGTCCAGCATGCACCCAACAGCATGAAGACCAAAAGGTGGGATCACTGGGACCATCTCAGAGATCACCACACTTGGACGGAGAGGTTACAAGATTTAACGGACAAACTCAGAGCCAGAATGCCTGGGGTTCATTCCCAACTCTGCCAACTCCAGTTGTGTGACTTTAACTCTGTGTATACTGCAATTTTCCTCATCTGGAAAGTGGGGATGATCCTGGTATCTACCTCGCAGGGCTGTACAGGGATTAAGAGAGTGGATCTATGCAAGGCGCTCAGACCAATGTCTGGCACACAGAAAGCACTATGTAAATGCATGCTGTGGTTGTCATAAGTCATCCATCAATAAAAATAGCAAGCTTTCCTGAAGATGTTTTAATTCACACTTACAACTAGGAAAATGGCAATTGTCCATGATAAAAAATAAGAACACAGTAAAGGTTTCTGTTTATTGGAAGTTCAAGAATAGGTAAAACTAATCAATGGTGATAGAATAATGGGGTATAGAATGAGAAGGGGCACCAAGCAATCTTGTAGAGGGTTGGGCTGTACTTCTAAATATAATCTATCTATATAAAAGGCTAATATGAAAAGTGTCCCCTTGAGAGTTTGATTAGGAGACCGGGAGTTTGATCGATCACGATGATGTGTGCTGATCACCAGAAGGTGGCAGGGAGTGAAGGCAGGCCCTGGCCAGCAGCCAGCAGCCAGAGAAGGAAGGCCCTGGCCAGCAGCCGGAAGGCCCCAATTGGCCTAGGGACCCTACCCATGCACCAGGCCTCTAGTACTCTATAGATCTATACCTTAGTAAAAATACATTGAGCTATGACCTTAAGGTATATCTCACCCAATTTGCAATTTACACCTGAATTTAAAAAAAACAACAACAAACTTATAAAATGCAAAAAAAAATTATAAGAGAGCTGCTGCTATTAATAATTAAGAAGGCTACTGTTGAAAAGTGTAGGGGGCGGAAGATCGAGGTTGAGCACTGGCCCCAGTTGCTGGTCCCCCTTAGGAGGAAGGAGTTAGTCCATCTTTGCCAGCTCTCTTTGCCATGACAACAGGAGGGCAGAGCACTTAGAGACACTGCCCTCAGCACTTTTTAATCTGAGAGCTTTGGAAAAAGGCTGGGGGGTGGGGGGGAAGGAGCATGGGAAAACTGGCTGGAAAGATGCTTGGGTGGTGGAAAAAAATGCTTCCAAGGCAAAAAAGGATTAAGATCCAGCTCTTCTGGGCTCTGGGTGCATTCATTGCCTCATAGGCTGGAGACATTCCCACCCATCCCTGCCTCCTTGGGAGAAAAGAGGGGGCACGATGCTTAAGGTTCACCAAAAACCCTCTTCTGCCCCCACTAAGAAAAAATGAAAATAGATTTCACTTTTAAAAATGTTTTAAAACCTTCTAAAGAATATATAGCCAGAATGTGTTCCCAAGAAAATTTGGTACAAATAGTAGGTCAACCTAACTGAAGAAAAACATGCATATAGCCCTGGCTGGTTGGCTCAGTGCATAAAGCATGGGCCTGCCTACTGAAAGATCTCAGGTTTGATTCCAGCCAGGGGCACATACCTGGGTTGCAGGCTCGATCCCCAGGGTGGGGCGTGCAGGAGGCAGCGATCAATGGTTCTCTCTCATCATTGATGTTTCGATCTATCTCTCTCTCCCTCTCCCTTTCTCTCTAAAATCAATAAAAGATATATATATATATTAAAATGCATATACTTGGTTTCTGAGACTGGTCAGCAGGCTTGAGTGGGGGCAGGCATCCTGATTAGTCCATAGAATGTCATCTAAACAATAAAAGTCAGATGTCTCTGTGCTTCGCTGTTCAAGTGCCATAGCACCAAGATTTCAGGGGTGGGAACTGGCTTTGTTCCTGGGAATGAGCCAGAAAGGAACTTTTAGGTTAACCCAGGAAGAAAGTCATGACTGTGAACATGACGTTATCTGCCAGTGAATAATACACTTTATGAATAAGGGCGTCAAGTTTTCATTCTGTTAATCACCTTTGTGGAAGAGATTACTCATGTTCGCCAACATCCTGGCCTGAGGATGGACTACATTTCCCAGATGCCTTGTAATTCAGGACAGTCATGGACAAGTGAAATGAGAGCCAACATTCCGGTACCTATTCTGTATCTTAAGGAAAGTGACATATCTTCACATTTGGCTATAATCCAAATGAGCCAGCAAATGACGATACCAAGAGGGTGGTATCTTGGGTTAGGTTCCCAGATGGAGACTCTGAGACAAGAATTCAAGTGTAAGCATTTATTTGTGAAGGGACCCCAAAAAACAACAGTAGGGTGGGGAAGTGAGACAGAGTAGGAAAGACAGCCAGTTACTACCATGGACACCTGGGATTCAATCCTGCTGGAGAGTTCTAGAAGGCAGCACAGAACACGCACCTCAGAGCCATCCTACCCAAGCAGGGAGGAGTTGGGACATTTATCCATGAAGCCCCAGCAGTCATTGATTGGGCTATTCTCTGGAGAGGTAAGCTCCCAGCATATTAGGCCTGCCTTGCTTGTACACACAGCAAAACCCAGCTGCCAGGAAAGGGTCTCAGGCAGGGAGATGCATTGCTGTCCACTGAGAATGAGGCCAGCAGGTCCAGGGGGATATGGGTGGAACATCCAGAGTGTCTGCAATAGTGGCAGGGCCACACAATAGAAGGAGCCTGGAACCCTGAATGACTACCTGGCGCAGTGCTCCCCATCAACCTGGACTGTGCACCGTGGACTGTGCTAAATGAGAGAAACAAACTGCTGCCACCTCTAAGGCATTGAATTAGTGTTGGGCCTCTTTGTTATAGCAACCTGGGCTTCCCCTAATGAATGTCACAGCCTTCTTTCCATTGAGCTTGGAAGCTACAGATTCAGAGACTATAGCACCCAACACTGAGGGAGGACCTATCTCACTAACAATTCACAAGAACCCTAGGCCAGATGCTATTGGTGTACCCAGAATACTTCCCCACAAGTTTTGAGGGAGGCTGAAGCCAGAAGGGCTGGGGGGGTTATCCGGAGAAGCAATTCACGTACTCAACCTATGAGAACTGGTGAAAAGCATGCTCTCTGCTGCCCCTACAGGTCTCTGGTGAAACTGAGCACCAGTTGCCCACAGTTGTAACCGGCTTGACTTTCCATTCACTTGCTGACTTCCCTCCAGACCTCATTCCCTGTTCCTTGTCCAACAAACTATAGCACCACCACCATCACCAACCCATCCCACAACGTTAGGCATCAAAGGGGAAAACCAGCCTTATCATCTTTTCCCCTCCAGACTTTAAATTTCAACTCAACAAACATTTATTTTGCACCCATGTCATGCTACATACACATGCACTGGGTGGGGCCTCAAAGATAACTGATTGTAAACCCTAGCTCTCCGATAGCTCATGGTCTAATCGGGAGGCTAGTGTTTAAAGGAAGAACTCCAAACCAACAGGGAGATTATGATTCACCCTCTGGGCTGTCAGCAATTGTGAAATATTTTTATTCCAGTTGATAAATAGCCACTATCCATAGTCTCCCGAAGGCCCTCATCTGCTGTCTGGGTGCTTCCTGGACCTCTCTTGATCCAACAATTAAAGGGGTAGCTTGAGCACCCAGAGCCCCACAGCCCTGCTCAGGGTCCTGTCCATGTACACTCTGATTGACGAATGCCTGTGCCAGAGTTTGTTATCACAGAGGTGAGTCCTCAGTGGGAGAACAAAGAGGTGTCATCAGCTTTACCTGAGCTGGTCTGAGCTGTCTTTTGTTTTATTTTGTTTTGAACTCAGAAAACACCAGCTTATACTGAGTACGGGATTCTTTCGCAGGGGAAGGGGTGCGGGGGGAGGGGAGAGTAATGAAAGTATTCTGGGATTAGATGGTGAGGATGGCTGTACAACTTAATGCATATCCTAAAAGCCATTGAATTGTACACTTGAGAAGGGGCGAGTTTTGTGGTATTTGAATTATATCTCAAGAAAGCTGTTATATAGAAAGAAAAAAGAAAGAGAAAGAAGGATGGAGGGAGAGGAAGAAGGAAGAGAGGAAGGGAGGGAGGGAGAAAGGAAGGAAGGAAGGAAATAAGAAAGGAAGGAAATAAGAAAGGGCTAAGTCTCATTTCCTAATATCTCTGGCCTTAAGCCTAGAATAAGGGTAAGGAGAGCAAGGCACTCACTTTGGGCACAAAATTTAACAGTTACGCAACCAGCTGTATTCATGTGCTGCCATAACATGGTGAACAAATTGAGTGGCTCAAAGAGCAGAAATGTATGTATTATCTCACAGTTGTGGAGGCTGCAAGTCCAAAATCAACCCCCACTTCCACTTCACTCCCATTCCCCACCCCGACACCCATCTCTGAAAGTGCTAAGGGAGGATCTGTTCCCACCTCTCCCGCAACTACTGGTTCTTTGGCATCCGCCTTTACAAGCCTCCACCCTGGGCACACATGTCTCTGTGTCCGAATGTCCCCTTTTTCTGAGGACATTGGTCATGCCGGATCAGGCACACCTGCTCCAGTGCTCCTCTCCTAAACAAATTACCTCGGCAACAACCCTGCTTCATTCTCAGGGCCTGGGAGTCAGAGCTTCCACAGAGGAATAGGAGGGGGCGGGGGGCCACTATTCAGCTCAAAAGACACGCCACGTCATATTGGAGCCTGTGGTCAAAGGGAAAATCAGAAATACTGATCTCGCCTTATTTAAAATTGTAACAGTTTGCTCATCAGAGATTTTTTTTAAATATGGCACTAAAATGTTTACCTTGAAGACTGAGTTTTTTGGTGCCTCTTTAAATTTGCACCCGAAATGAACGCCTCAACCTGACCCAGGCCTTGTTTAATATTCTCCCTGATTTAAGTTTTGCACATTTCCTACTCACTTTTATATACAGAGAAAATACCTCAAATTATGGGGCAGGTTCAAACTTGACAGATCTCATAATAGTGACAAAAATAGTTTTAAGAATAAATATGAGCTACTTCATAGCACCCTCCCTATGCCAGGTACTTCATGTGTACTAACCCACCTTTTGAAGTAGCTGTGATCATGACCCCATCTTACAGATGAAGAAATCAAGGCACAGAGAAGTGAAGTGACTTGCCCAAGGTCACACAGCTAGTAACTGGTAGAGTTAGGACTCAAACCCATACCATTCTCTGAACTGCTAAGCTACCTCCACTCCTATTACTATTATGAGTATGGCATTGTTGTTATTATTATTGTTATTTTAAATATGTTCTTATTTATTTTGGAGAGGGAAGGAGAAAGAAACATCCATCGGTTGCCTCCCACATGCACCCCAACCAGACTATGTTCCCTGTCCATAATCGAACCCACAACCTTTTAGAGTATGAGACATCACTTCAACTAACTTAGCAACCCAGCCAGGGTAATAATATTATTGATTATTCTAATGATTATAATAATATTAATTGTCATGGACATTCAATACTAATCATTATTAGTTCGGTTGTAAGAGCAATTCAACACTGCGTCATTTGGAGAGTTTATTTCCTGTGCACCAAACACTGGAGCAAGTGTCTTTTCTAGGGTTCCCCTAACAAGCCTGGAAGGGAGACTGAGGCCGGGACCTTGCCCCAGGCACACAGCCAGCTACCAGCCCTGCAGCTGGGCTTGCAGCCACAAAGCCCTTGGGCAGCCCTGGTCCATTGCACTTGCCCAAGAAACAGAAAGACTCTGCGTTATTTTCAGTCCTCTGCTTCTCCAACACACACAGCAGCCTCTCTCCTGGGACAGCAGACTTTCCCCTTCATTGCAGCATCTCTTATTGGGATGGCAGCCACCATGAGACAGCATGGGCCATGCTGGCTCCTTCAGCTATGTTTTTAGGTTTCCTCTCACTCAAAAACTCAGAGTTTTCTGTATCTCTTCATGTAGGGCAGAATCCAATGCACAGTAATGAGCTACTTGGAGCACTCAATCAAAACACCAGCTGGGGAGGCAACACATGAGCACCTACTAATACCAGGTACTGTTCTAGGCCTGAGCATGCGGCTGTGAGCAAGACAAAGATCCCTGCCCTTAGGCGATGATGTTCCAATGGGGTGAGGACAATCAATCAACCCACAGATGTATAAAGACAATTTCAGACATCACAAAACAGTAGAAGATAAAATGGAGACACACAGATAATGACAAGGACCAGACAGGTCTCATGAGCAAGGCTTTCAAAGTTGATACTTAAAAGAGGCTGAAATGTGGATATCAGGGGGAAGGGGCTCAAGGAAGAATGAATGGCAGGTGCACAAGCCCTAGAGCAGAATAAGGCTATGGATTTTAGGGGCAAGAGGAAGGCTGGTGGGGCTGGAGGTTGGGAAACAAGGAAGATTGTGGGAAAGACAGGATCGGAGAAGCAGGAAAGGGCTGGAATGCTTGGAGACTTTTGCTCAGGGACAGAAGAGCTGAGTAGGTGAGGGCTGTAAAGAGTTCAGAAGAGCCCTAGCTGGTTTGGCTTAATGGATAGAGCATTGGCCTGCGGACTGAAGGGTCCAAAGTTCCATTCCAGTCAAGGACACATGCCCAGGTTGCGGGCTCGATCCCATAGGGGGCCTGGAGGAGGCAGTTGATCCATGATTCTCTATGATTGATGTTTCTATCTCTCTCACCCTCTCCCTTCCTCTATGAAGTCAATAAATACACACACACACACACACACACACACACACACACATATATATATATATATATTTTTTTTAAGAGTTCAGTAGGGGAGCTCCCATTACTTTCAGATCTTTTCCACCTCAAAATCATAGGAAAATTTGGGGGAGAGTTTCTCTGAACCAGGAGCTCCCCCACATCTTCATCAATAAGTCCTGGCAGCTCCAGCACTTCAGCACAACCCAATGACATCTTCCCATCACCACACTCACAACCCGGCCAGGCCACCAGGATTGCTCACTCAAACCAGTGCAGTATCCTCCTCCCTGGCCTCCCAGCTCTGCCCTTGCTCCCCAAAATATTTTTTAATATATTTTTATTTATTTTTTACAGAGATGAAGGGAGAGGGAGAGTTAGAAACATCGATGAGAGACACTGATCAACTGCCTCCTGCACACCCCCTACTGAGGATGTGCCCACAACCAAAGTACATGCCCTTGACCGCAATTGAACCTGGTACCTTTCAGTCCTCAGGCTGACGCTCTATCTACTGAGCCAAACTGGTTTTGGCCCAAAAATATTTTTAAATTTTTAAATCTACTCCTAGGTATATACCCAAAGAATTGAAAACAAGTATTCAACAAGTTCAAGTACACAAGTGTTCATAGTAGCACTATTCACAACAGTGAACAGTGTCCCTTTACAAAACAGAAATGTAAACCCTGGAATACCATTGGTCCTCTACGATCCAACCTGTTTTTATGTCCTGAAAGGAGGCTGTCGGCCTGTTTGCCAGGCTGGGGCCCCCATGTCTAGGCTGCTGAGAGCTGGGCTGCTAATGGCCCCTGGCCCAGTCCCTGAGCCCCTGCGTGGAGTCTGCTCTCTCGTCTTCATGCTTTACAGGATGAACTTGAGCTGAACCCACCTCCTCTATCTGATCCTTCCCCTGCTCTATCCTGCTCCCCTCATTTTCAGGAGACCACTGGTTCTCAATTTGGAGATATCCCAGAGGTTCTGACTTAGTTGTGCAGTGTGAGGCCGGCCACTAGGGTTGTTGAAACCTCCCCAGCTAACTATAATGTGCAGCCAACTCTGAGAAGCCTTGTCTTCAAGCTCTTTCCTGAGAACTACCATGATCAATCTCCTGCCCAGACACCCTATCCTGGGCTCTGCTTCAGGGAACTGGACTCAAAATACATGCTTTCCACAGAAGGTGCCCTTCCAGGGGTTAAGACCCCACATTGAGGGACTCAGAGACTTCCTCTCTATCTGGTACACAGCCCACAGCAAGGATGGCATTCTGGTCCTGAGATGTAGCAGCAAAAACAGGGGTGGGTGAAGGGGACATGAGGGAAAATGTGTGCATGGGTGAGCAAGCGAGGGACAGACAAATGCCCAGGAAGAAAAAGAGGAACCGACAGAGACAAAAAAAAACCCCTAGAGAGACAGACCAGAGAGAAAGAAAAACAGAAAGAGACCGAGATTCCAGAGAGCAAGAGAAAGATCAAGGGAGAAAAAAAGAAAGAATGCAGAGAGAGGAGGATGGAAACTAGAGAGGGAGAGAGAGAGAGAGAGAGAGAGAGAGAGAGAGAGAGAGAGAGAGAGCGCAATAGGAAGCCCCTTCTATATGATTCAGTCCTGTCCCATCTGCCAGCAATAGGTGACAACCAGGGTGTGTCTGAGCAGAGCTTCACCTGGGACTGCCACCAGCCAGCAGAAGAGAGGAGCCTCGGGGGGCTTCCGAGCCAATCTTCTCTCATCCCAGCTGCCAACTAGCTCCTCCGTAGGGCTCCTGTGGCCGCTCACCAGCTTGGTTTGTGAAATTTAGCTAGGGCTCCTCTGCTCTGAGTAAATTGCCTCTTTACAAAAGGAGCGGAAGAGAACTAAATCTGTTTACAGTGTTTGAAACCCACTCGCTAAAATATTCTGCAGCTATCACCGTAATGACTCGGATTCCCACCTTAGTCGCCTCTCAGAAGCTCAGGTTGGTGGAGGGACCTTCAGGGCCACCTGGCATGGGGTTAAGAGGCTGCATGCTGGGGTCAAACAGGTGTGGGCACCTGGTTTCAATGCTTCTGTCAGTGATACCAGTGATTTCTGCCTCACTGGTTTCTGTGAAAGACAAGTGCTGGGGGCTGAGCACGATGGCTGATGGCTGCCACTGTGAGGCCAACAACTCGGTGGTTGCAAGGGGACAAGATCTGGAGTTCAAATGCCACTTGTGCCTTATGTGACCAGGGCAAGTGACCTACACGCTCTGTGCCTCAGTTTCCCTGAGTTCAAAACAGGACAATGATGATGCCTAACTCACAGGGTTATCGTACGTTGCTTAGGTGAATCCTTGGAAAGCACTTCACAAATCTGCCTAACTGTACATTCCAAGGGTACTGTCACATGAACAGCTCATGTAAATGGTGCCACAGAGTTGTGCAAATAGCAGCCAATAGCTGCTATTTTTTCGTTTAAGAATTAGATTATTTTTTGTTTTGTTTTGTTAACCCTCACCTGAGGATATTTTTCCACTGATTTTTTTTAAAGCGGGTAGATGGGAGGGAGAGAGAAACACTGATGTGAGAGACACATTGATTGGTTGCCTCCCACATGTGCCCCTACCAAGGCCATGGAATAAGCCTTCAATTGAGGTACGTGCCCTTGACTTGACAACTACTCTGATCAATCCGGAATCGAACCCGGGACCCTTTTCCATTCCCTTTTCCATGGAGCCAAACTGGCTAGCGCTAGCTGCTATTAGAGCGTTTATCTGCCAGCTGCTGCTTCTGGGAAGGATTGTCAGGGAATGTGCTGAGTACTGTACATCCATCCCTCACTTTATCCTCCTGAGAACTCTATGAACAGGTATCATTTGATCCCCGTTTCATAGACAAGAAAACTGAGGCTCAGAGAGATTGAATCATGGATGCATAATCACACAGCCGGAAGATGATGGGGCAGGGATGCAAACTCCAGTTCACCTTAGGCAGTGGGCCAGAGCCAAGCCATCCAGCTAATCTTGGTGGATTATGGTCAACCCTAACCTCAGTATTAGAAGTTGGTTTATGAATGGGCAGTGTGGGCCAATGTGGATCAATACACCCCAAAGGGAGGTTTATGTGGGCTTCTTGTAAGGAAGCTTCTTGCTCTGAAGGGAACATCATAGGAAGCCAGTCTTTCCCTCTTTCTAGATGTGAATGTGGATATCTGTTAACTGGAGTTAATAAGCATCTTGCAAACCTGAGAGAAGCCAGCTTGAGAATAAAACCAACCCTCAGAGGAGGCAAATGCTAAGAGAATGGCAGACAAATAAAGCTGCATCCTTGATCAAACTGTGCCAGAAGCTCACATCCCTCTATGCTAGCATTTATGGGAGCCAATAAAAAATAATGATCCTTCTGGGACGATGAAAATGTATTGAAACTAGACAATATTGTGAATGTACTAAATGCCACTGAATTGTATGCTTTAAATGGTTAATGGTTACATTTATGCTTTATGAATTAAACCTCAATTTTAAAAACAACTGTGTGAACTGGGTTTTCTGTAACTCGTAGCCAAAAGCTTCATAACCAATATCTCTGATTCCACAATTGTGGTTTTTCTACTTCCCACAATGTTGGACACTATTTCCTGTGTCCCTATTTCTCAGATTCATTCACATTACCAACTCACATATTACACTTCCCTCATCTCAACTTAGACTAACAAGTCTGTGCCAAAAATTCCAAATAGAAGTCTTTGTTCCAAAAAAATCTACATTCCCAGGAAGAAATTGTGATGCTACTCATGTAATCAGCCCGTGTTTATTAAGCAACTTCCATATGCTGTGCACTGCACGAGGCAATAGGAGGTATTCAAAAGAACGCCCATAAAAGTTCTCATTTATTAATCATCTATCTGTGCATTCATTCTAAGACATTTGCACAAAACCTACTGATTCCTGGCATTGTTCTAGTTGTGGGGATACAGCACACAAAAGTCCTGCCTACAGAGGGCTGATGTTCTACAATGTGGGCAGAGAGAAACAAACAACAAGCAGGATAAGTAAGTAAAATGTGTACCGTTTTAGACTGGGTTAAGTGTTAAGGCAAATCTCTTTTAAGGAATGGGGAATAGGAAATGTGTGCGGGCTCTAATTATAGACAGGGTAGTCAGAAAGGCCTCACTAAGAAGGTGACATTCGAGGAAGGCCCGGAAGAAAGTGAGGGAGGAGCCATCGTGAGCCCTGAGGAAGGTGAAAGAGGAGGATCTCTGGGGGAAAAGCATTTCAGGAAGAGGGAAGAGAAAGTGCAAAGGCCCAGTATTCAGGAAGTTCATAGCCTGCGTCGTAAAAATCTTAGTTTGCTAGAGCCACGGTAACAGAGTACCATCTATCAGAGGGCTTAAACAACAGAAATTCAATTCCTCACAATTCTGGAGGCTAGTAGCCCAGGATCAAGGTGCCTGAGGCCCCTCTCTTTGGCTTGTAGATGGCCAACTGCTCCCTGTGTCTTCACGTGGTCTTCCACAGCGTGTCCCCTAATCTCCTCTTCCTGTTTTGTTTTTATATTTTTATTTTTATTGATTTTTTACAGAGAGGAAGGGAGAGGGATAGAAAGTTAGAAACATCGACGGGAGAGAAACATCGATCAGCTGCCTCCTGCACACCCCCTACTGGGGATATGCCCACAACCAAGATACATGCCCTTGACCAGAATCGAACCTGGGACCCTTCAGTCTGCAGGCCAATACTATCCACTGAGCCAAACCAGTCAGGGCTAATCTCCTCTTCTTATAAGGAGACCAGTTATACTGGATTAGGGCCCTCTCATATGATCTCATTTTACCTTAATTGCCTCTTTAAAGGCTCTATCTCCAAACAGACCACATTGTAAGGTTCTGAGAGTTAGGACTTCAATGTTTGAATTGGGTGGGGAGAAGCAGGGGGAGATGACAAAATATAACCCATAATAGTGAAAGGAGACTAATCTATGAAACCACAACAAAGTATCCATCATAGCCAATGATTAGGTGTTAAATCTAAGTGATAGAGGGACTGTAAATGTTATGAAATTTTAAGGAAGGCTTTACTGAAGTTATTTTTAAAGAATCAATAGGATTTGGAAAGGAATTAGAAGGGGGGGAAGAATATGATATATGTAGTAAAGAGAAACCAGTATGCAGTGTCCGAGGAAGTCCCAAATATTCTGATCATAGTCAGGATGGCCCAATTTTGCTGCTGTAACAAACACCCCAAATCCCAATGGCTTAACAAGACAGATATTTATTTCTTGCTCCTGCTGCATGTCTGACACGAGCAACAGGAAGCTCTGACTTGGACTCAGGATGAAAGAAGTCCATCTTGTCACAGCAGGAAGAAGGAAGCGTGGCAGCCACACATTTCTGTTTTAAACTCCCACCTAGAAATGACTCAAGTCGCTTCCACTCACCTTTTGTGGAAAGCAAGCTGCATGCCCAGACCTATCCTCAAAGTGGAGGAGGCAGGGACAGAAGTATCACTGGTGGTGAATTATCACCTATCTTAATCATTGCCTTCCTAATTGCTCTTCCTTTAGACTGTAAACTCCTCAAGGGTAAGAATCTCATCCAGCCCTAACCAGCTTGGCTCAGTGGATAGAGAGTGCGCCTGTGGACTGAAAGGTCCCAGGTTTGATTCCGGTCAAGGGCATGTACCTTCATTGCGGGCACATCCCCAGTTTGGAGGTGTGCAGGAGACAGCTGATCGATGTTTCTCTCCCATTGATGTTTCTAACTCTCTATCCCTCTCCCTTTTTCTCTGTAAAAAATCAATAAAATATATTAAAAAAAAAAGAATCTTATTCAAGTTGACTTTGCACAGTCATGGTTTGGGACAATTGCTATCCAACCTTTACCCTATATCTAAAACATCATAGGACCAGAGTAAATGTCTGATGAAAACTCACATGAGAAGAGTTGGCAGCATGCATGTGGCAGCATGTTGAGGTTGGAATTGGTGAAGTGGAAGGAGGAGGCAACCATTTGAGAAAAGAGCAAAGAGGTCAGTGTAGTAGTCATCAGCACACAGGCTGATGAAGGCTGGAACTCAGTGTCAGAAGTGGGGTTCTTCGATACCCACCAATGGTGGATAAGCAAGGCACTTCAAAGCAAGAATAGAAAGTGCACAGTGACACACCAATTCCTAGTATTGAGACAAAGATGAGTCAAAGTATGACTCGCGTGCCCTGACACTCAGTGATGTGCTGCTCACTCATCTCCCCCTCTCTCCACATGACACAGCCAGATGACTTTGAGCCATTGCTTAGCCTACTCGGTCAATGCCTGATCTCTTCCCAACCTCTTCCTACCTTATCTCTCAGTTGGATCTTCCTGAATCATCACTGTCCCTTACTTTCCCTGACCTGATCATAATTTCCTTAGCTAGGTTCTTCTAGCTAGGTCTATTCTTTTTTTTTTTTAATGTGTTCTTTATTGATTTTTAGAGAAAGAGGAAGAGAGAGAAAAAAAAAACATCGATTAGTTGCTTTCTGCATGCTCCCTACTGGGATCCAGCCCAAAACCCAGGCATGTTCTCTGACCAGGATTCCAGCGGGCGATCCATCAGTGCCTGGGAGGATCCTCAACCAACGGAGACACACTTGGCCAGGGATCCTGTTCTGTTCTTGAGTGATTTCCTGCTTATCTTTCGGTCTTGATTCACGAATCCTTTAGAAAGCTATTGCTAATCCCTCAGTTACACTTCTCTTAAAGCATCCATACCATTGGGACCATCTACAGCTGTCTTTGAACTCATAGATGGCACCTAAAAGGATGTGTTCATAACAGAGGGGCTGCTCCCACCCACCTCTCCAACATCATTTCCCACCCCTCACCTTGCTCCAGGTACACTGGTTGCCTTGCTCATTCTCAAGCACACCAGGCACACTCCTGCCTTGGGGTCTTTGCACATGCTGTTCTCTCTGTCTGAAACTGCCTTCTCTAAGAATTATGCACAGGTGCCTTATCCCCTTCATTCAGATAACTAATGTTATATTATCAGATGGGCCATACCTGACTGCCTCTTCTAAAATGCTCCTGTCCCATTCACACTTCACTCCATTGCCCTGGTTTACTGTCCCTCACCACTACCCACAATGACTCCATTACCCATTTATTTGTATATTAGCTGTCTCTCCTTTAAAAATGTAAACCCCATGGGGGTAGAGTCCTTGTCTGATCTGTTCTCTGCCTCAAACTATTGAATAAATGTGTTGAATGAATGATTGAGTGAACTTCATTCACTTCCATCACTTCTATAATAATGACTATGTCTATATAGCACTTATTAGGTGCCAAGTACCGTTTCAAGTGATTTACATGCATTAATTAATTAATTTAATCCTGATAATACCTCTGGGAGGTAGATGATACTATTGTCATCACCATTTTATAGTTCAGGACACTGAGACATAGATTAGTCCAGTAACTGATATAGACGCCAACGAACCTGGATTTGGTACCAGAAGTGGGCTACTGTTGAACCCATTACAATTACAAAGCTGGTAAAATGTTGGGCCATGATTGAATCCAGGCACTCCGGCTCCCAAACTCAAAGGCTTAGCTACTCTGCTCTAGTTCTCACAATCCCCCACATCCTACCTCTACCCCCCCACCTCTAATTCCCTTCTCCACCCTCTACTCTATTTTTACCTGCTTGACCCTCCCCAAACTAGAAATCTCACCAATCTCTTTGAACCACTTTTTCCTGAATTCCCTGGATTAAGTGGTACTTAATTTGTTTTTCATTTAGGGTGTCTGATTTTTGCTGGTGGGAAAAAAATCACATCTTCATTTTCACTTCCTTTAGCTAAATTATGAATGGAAGCAATGAATTGCAGTAGTATTAACAGTGTTCGCGGCACCTGTGACTCTGTCATCAACAGAGAGCATATTTGTAATTCATGTTACAATTACTGCAAAACTCTTGAAATGTCATTGACTCTCATCATCACCTTAAACCTGTTAAGCCTGTCATTAGATCTTATTTTTCACACATCAAAGAAGCAAATATGTTGTTGTACATACGTTGATAACTAATTTTCATTATAATTAGTCTACTTTGTGTTTGATTTTATGCTTAGGTGTTTTTAGATAAATACAATGCTGAGAAGGGTACCTGGCCAGCTTCCTTAGACTGCAAAGGGCTCCGTGGCTCAGTGAGTGGTAGGAATCTCTGCCCTGGCCATTGGGAGAGAGAGTCCTATGGACTGTCCTTCTGAAATGCGCTGGGTCTCCCCATCCTGCTCTCAGCAGTCCTGTCCTGATTTAGATCTGCCACTTCTCTCCCCGCCTTGCTCTGCTGCCTCTCTCCAGGCCTCTTTCTCGCTCATCTTGTCTTCCAGTTTTAAGAATCCACAATAAAATTAATAACTAATATTTACATTAAGTACTAAGGCTCATGGCAGATGTTACAAACAGAGAGGCTTACCAATTGCTTCCTTGGTTTATCCAAATCTTAAGACAGAAGTATGTTAAGAACAAGTCGAAAGATTACACATAAAAATGGAATTTTGTCTTTTCACATAAAATAAGATTTGACCACACTAAACACATATTCCCGCATGGCATTCACCAGCTTTTATTGAATAATGGCCGTCTCCTTCCAATGGGGCTGGAGTTCTCCAGTTTGCCACAGGCCTCACCACTCCTTCTTGTCTCCCTGACATGGGAGCTGAGCATTTGCTGAAATTTACCCCTTTAAATCAAGCGGTTGCAACTCTCTGTTTCCTATTGAGTTTGGCAACTCATCTTTACAAATACTTTCTTACATGATCCTTATGAAAGCCCCAGAGGGTTTAGAAGGTGGGGATTTCCATTACCCCATTTCCCAGATGATACAACTTAGGGCTCAAGAAACTTAAATAGTGCACATGTTGTCATGCAGAATAAAAAGAGCATAAGGGTTTCTGTCTCCAGACTCTCTCTTCTTCCCACTGACCTGTCCTTTCTTCCGCAATTACTTTGTAAAACACCAATGGGTGTTTCTGCCTCCTACCTGAGGGCCTCCGATGGCCTGCGCAACAGAATGGATTCCACACTCCCAACCTAGTATCTGAGCTCCTTCCGACCTGGAAACCTCCCTTCAGAGACAGTGGCTTCTGCCTGCCCGGTTGGCAGGCTTTCTCTTGAAATCCAACCTCCGGAAAAGTCCACTGCCCTGAGACCACCATGCTTCAAGGAAGCCCAAGCTCACCTCGGGGAGGCCGCTGAAGCACGTGGGCGAGGCCTCCGGGACGGCCCAGCCCAGCCCAGCCTAGCCAGCCACATAGGACAGCCAAGTAAGAGACCCGAGCAGAACCAACCAGCCAAGTTCTGACATGCCCCTGACCTAAAGGGTCATGAAAAATACGAATTCATTGTTGTGGCTTTAAATGGCTTTAAAAACTTGGTCAGCCTCATGGCTCACCATACCCTCAACCCATTCACTTCTTTCTGAATCAATGACTCTGCAATATTGTCTCCTGCCCCCTTTCCACGGGTGTGTCCTTGCTGGTCCTCCTTCGTGATAGCCCTCTCCAGCTCTGAGCCCATCTCCTGCCCCAGGAAACCCTCTTCACCACCTCTGTGACCCACCCCCATTTCCCCAGATGACCTCGCCCCCCTAACTTTACTCATCCCTCTAACACTACACTCTATTATAAAAGCTTACAGCATTCTGACTCAGAAGAAACAAAAAATTATTTGAAGTTCATGCCTTTCTTGTCTCAGGAAATTCTCCCTTCTCCAAACACAGAGAAATTTTCCTGTTCTCCTGAGTTTGCAAACCTATGTCCTACCTATTCATTGAGGAAATCAGACCAACTGTGCTCAAGAACAGAGGGAGGAGGGTACCTATGAGGGCAGCAAGTGGGAGGATATAGAGGTTAGGCCAGGGGAACCCCCAAGTCCAGACTGTTCTCCAAGAGTAGAAGGATGCAGGGAGCATCATGGGTGGCAGGACTTTGGAAAGGTTCTTGGCCACCCCAAAGATTCCTGGGTTCCCTATTTATCTCAAATGCAGTTGAGTCTCCAAGCTGAGGAGACCCTGCAGGCTGGGACAAGAGAGGATCTCAAAGGTAACCAGTGTGGATTGATGCCAGAATGGGACCACTGGGGGGCTTTGATACTGCAGAAAACCGATGCCCTGTGCGGGAGCAATGATGGCTGAGGTTTCATCACCTACATCCAGGAATGAAAATAACTCTTCTATTACAGCATATAGCTTCTAAGAATGCCCCACGTGGTCTCTGCCTCCTGGTTGTCATAACCTTGCACAATCCCCTCGGCTGAGCAACCTGCTTCTAAACAATGGAATGCTTCAATGTTAAGGGGATGTCACTTCCATAATTAGATTACAAAAGGTTCTGGCTTCTATGCTGCTAGTAGACTCTCTCTCTGTGGTGACTGATGAAGCAAGCTGCCATATTGGGAGGAACTTAAGGTGTCCTCCAGCCAACAGTCAACTAGGAACCAAACTAGACCAACTGTTTCAAAGGAACTGAATGTTGCTGACAACCAGAGGTCCTTAGAACCAGATCCAGCCCCAGTCAAGCCTTCAGATGAGACCCAGTGCTGGCCAACACCTGGATTACAGCCTTGTTATCAATCTAAAAGCACAGTACCCAGCTGAGAGATCCTGACCCACAGAAACTGTGAGATAATAAATGTGTGCTATTCAAAGCAGCTGAGCTTGTGGTAATGTGTTACCTGGCTTGTGGCCATTTGTTACAGAGCCGTAGATAACTAACAAACACAACTGCACTTCCTTGTGCTAATGACACGTCAGGCTCCGTTCTAAGGCCTGTCCATGTATCCATTCTACTTAACCCTCACTCAACCCAACTGAGGTACAAAGAGGTTAGACAGCTTCCCCAGCGGGTCAGTGCCAGTGCCACTCCTCTCCAAACACAAAGGAGTTTTCCTGTACTCCTGAGTTTGCAAACCGGCCTCCTACTTATTCAAGATACACATCTACCCAGACATGGAAACTAAAGGTACAGACCTGGAACAGCAGGTCAAAGGCACTGGGGTGGATCACCAGAAGGCGAGGGAGGACCCAGGAAGGGGCTTGGCAGGTGGGGAAGCTCACTTGGGGAGACTCCAGGCCACAGCTGTTTACTAACTAGAATGGAAATATTTTAATATTTTAACAATCAGCTGTACCAATGTGTTCCAGCTGAATATCTGCTCTGAATACACAGAGAGATCACTGAAGCCAAAAGAATAAGGATCCAAACCGTGAATCATACAAGAATAATTCCGGGCTTAGGAATGGATTAGACACCGTGATTTGTTCCCATCCCCCAGCAGAATTTAAATGTCTAAGTTATGTGTAAATCCGGGCCTCACCTGAGTGTAAAGTGAACAGGGACAACCTGCACACACGTTGGTTCTCAAGCGCAGCAACATGTTAGATAACCTGGAACCCTTTTTAATGCCAATGCCTGGACTCCGCCCACAGAGCGGATTTACGGGGGGGTACATACAGCCTGGGCATGGGGATTTTTAAAAACTTCCCAGATGATCCTGATGTGCAGCCAACCTCCAGATGTGCTTCTCAAAATGTGGTCCCTGGACCAGCAGCAGCAGCAGCATCACCAGGGAGTTTATGAGAAATACAGGTTCTCAGGCCCCTCCCAGGTTTGCTCAATCAAAAACTCAGGTTGGCCTGGTCAGTGTGCTCCAGTGGTTAGAGCACCGGCCCACACACTGAGGGGTTGTGGGTTCAGTTCCCGGCCACAGGCACGTACCTGGGTTGCAGGCTTAATCCCCAGCACTGGAGGCACCCAATTAATGTATCTCCCTCACACCGTTGTCTCTCTCTCCCTCTCTCTCTCTCTCTCTCTCTCTCTCTCTCTCTCTCTCTCTCTCTCTCTTCCTTCCATTCTCTCTGAAAAATCAATGGGAAAAATACCGTAGGGGAGGAGTCCCAACAACAAATCTCAGGGTGGGTCCTGCAATATCTGGGTTTTAACAGGCTCTCCAAGGGGCAATGATGTGTGCTAACGACTGTGGGGGAGTATCCTGCAGGACAGCCAAAGCCACGTGGATACATGTGCTGCTGTGTCACTGATATGCAGAGGTCAGCCAGAGTCCAGCACACGGGCCTAATTCAAGACTGAGATTCTGGACTCAGCTCTAAAGAAAATGGGCCAGCCCCTGAAAAGTGGCTGCACTGGTAGGAACGAACCAAGCTGGAGTTTCAGGTAATGTGAGGGCTCCCGTCAAAGCTGAGAAAGAAAACGTGGGAGAAGGAGTCCCATCCTCCAGGACTGAGAAACCCAAGGAGCTCTCCAGCTTGACCCCACTGGGTGAAGCTTCTTTTAAAGGGCATCCTCATGCTGAGGCAAGAGCTGCAGAGCTCCAGGATGTTCCAGCAGGCCCACCAACAGGCCCAGGGCACAGGCTCCACACCAATTTGTAAAGAATTTCCGTCATACGTGTCTCCTGAAAATCTCAGTGCATTCTGGGTTAGCCTTCAGATGCCTCCCTGTGTCCGGGGGCTTACTTCTAGGCCCTGCCAGTGTGGCCGGGATATTTAAATGTCAGCTCTGAAAGAAAATCCAAACCCTTCGCTGGCTTTGGGAGGAAAAGGCTTTGGAAATGAACTCAGTTGGCCTGGAATATCATTTCTGAACCGTGTGAGCTTGGGAAAGTTTCTTAACCACTTTGGGTACCATTTTCCTAATTTTATAAAGGAGGGAGGGATAATTAAAGATATCCACCAAGGTTGTTCTGAACACTTTTTTTTTTAAAGTATGAGAATGCCCGTGACAATGATCAGCATGTGAACAGCAAAACATATGCTTAATAAATATTAATAACATAATAAATATACCCTCTGATTCAAGGCTTAAGGGTTACCACTGTTGGCTTTTGACTTCACCATCTCTGCACTCTACACAGAAAACATGTGTGAAATATCTTCTCTTCGTTCCCATGAACCTCTTACTATGATTTACATCAGGAGTCGGCAAGTTACAGTCCTCAGGCCAGACATGGCCCACTACTTGTTTTCATAAAGTTTTACTTATAAAACTTTACATAGCCATGCCCATTCATTTACACATTTTTTATGGCTGCTTCCATGCTATGTAGGCAAAGCTGAGTTGTTATAATAAAGACCAAGTGACTTCCAGAACTGAAAACATCCACTATCTTGCCCCTTACAGAAGATTGCACCCCAGATTCAGAGGTTAGATTTTCATCTCTTAGCCAAAAGTTCATGCCAATTTCATATTCAGCTTCCGTCCAACCTTTACTGACCACCTAGCACGTGCTTAAGCCCTAGTGATACATAATCAACAAAATAAGGCCTGTGCTCTTTTGGAGATCACCACCAGGGGCGTGGGTGGAGATTTGTTCATTTTATTTAGCTTAACACGTCTATAACATTTATAATGTGCCAGGCACTGTTCGAAGCGTTCTTGCAAATGTGTAATCCTTGTAACAACGCTATGAGGTGAGTGCTGTTCTATTCCGCACTTTCAGATGTGGCGGCTGAGGCAGCTCAGAGAGGTGGAGTCACTTCCAGAAGGCCACACAGCAACTAGCAGAACCAGACTATCAATCCAGCCAACCTGGCTCCTGAGCCACAAAGCTGCATGGGCTCTTCTTCAGAATCCCTTGTCTAACAATGCAGATTGGAGAAACTACGTGTAAATATTTCCCAGAGAGTCCTCAGACTATAGAAGGGGAAAGACTAGGCTGACTTTTCCTCTTAAAGCCCTACTACCTGAGCCCTGCCTCATCAATGCACTTTCCCAGACTCTGCACCAGGAACTTTTATAATCCCCCCCGCCCAACACACCCAAAGGGGCTGTGGCATTTGCCCAAGGTCACCCAGCTCTAATGGATGGACTACCACTGGAAGGCAGCTACTTTTGCTGCCAAATCTGTCCTTTGTACCACATGTGGGGTCTCCAGAACAACTTAAAACAGGTGAGAATGGCCTTCTTGGATGGCCAAAGACCACATTTGCTTTGGACAGTGGCATTTCAGGGATTTTTTTTTTTACCTGTACTGTTGCCCATTTGATTGGTGGCCCTGAGCTCACTGGAGGGTTAAAAGACCTGCACCCTCCTCTCCCCAAAAGGGTTGCAACAAGTTAAAAATGTTAGAAGGAAATAGATTATTTCATTTTCTTTTATCCCAATTTGGCCTCCTTTGAGCTGGTTCTAGTGTCCAGGAGAATGTTAATGTGTTGAAAGGACATACTTTAGTGATGGTGGCAGAAAAAAAGATGGAATCAGCAGTGGGCAAATGGTCATTCCGAAGGGTGAGCAGTGGAGGATGTTGATTCACAAACTGCTTGGGTTCCAAAGACTAATGTGGAGAATCTGATAGATCATAAGGAATTGTGTGTGTGTGTGGGGGGGGGGTACCATCTCAGGAGGGAGGGCCCTCCCCAGGCCTTCCATGGCTGGCCACAGCCAAAGCTGCTAATCCAAAGGACAAAGAGAGGGTCTTTCTGTACTGAAACCAGCCGCTGCGCTGAAAAAGCAGCTCCCTGGGACCAGACCTATTATTTTTTATTTTTTTAAATATCATCTCGGCTAGAATTGTCCAACTGCCTTCCTTGAAAAAGGAAGGGGGGGAAACCTGCTCTGATTCCCAAGCAGGTTTTCTTTAAAGGTCAGACTTCAGTTTAACTGGGATGTCTAAACAACTTGCTGGCCTCCCTCCCCCCACTGTGTAAACTGGGGACTCCAGCTGCTCAACACCCTCCCGGAGCCACCGCACACTGCGGTGAAGGCCTCCTGCCGACCGGTGCTGCTGTACATGCTCGCCCTGTGATAATGCATCGAATCTCATCTTTGCTGAGAACCCGAGAGGCAGGTGCTTCCACATCACAGAGCACAGAGTGAAGGAAACTGAGGCACAGAGAGACGAAAGATTCGCCCTCCCCCGCCTGAGTCGGCAAGAAGTGGAGCTGGGATTTGAACAGGCGACTGCTGGCTGCCAGGCCAAAGCCCCGCGGCCCCACACTTGACCTCAGGGCCCACCTGGCACCCTCCGCCCTCCGAGAGTCCTTCAAAACACGGACTTCCCCAGTTCGTCTTTACCAAGCCCCTTGCGTGTGTGAACAAAGTCGCCGTACATGTAATGACTGGAGATTATGTGATGAAAATTGGATTCTTACTTTGGGGTCTGCCTTCCATTTCTCAGAACGCTGTCCACCGGGAGCAGAAGGACAGGAGATGGGAACCGGGAGGGCGAACCCACCGCTTCCCGCCTCCACTCGGGAGCCACAGCGCCACCTCGTGGCTATCTGTGGCAGCCACAGCCAAAGCCGAGCACTGGTCTAGCACAGGGCTCCCCAAACTTCTGTCAAGGGCCTGAAAGTAAGAATGTTCAGCTTTGCAGGCCAGTCTCTTGTACAAACTCAACTCCACCCCTGTAGCACCCATGTAGCCACAGACAACATACTTATATCCACACAAACTGACCAGGCTACATTCCAATAAAACTTCATGGACATTGAATGTTTACTAACTTCATAGAATTTTCACATATCAAGAAATACTATCCTCCTTTTATTTTTTTCCCAAACAAGTAAAAACCTTTCTTAGCCCATGGGCCACACCAAAACAGGTGTCTGACTGGATTTGGCACCCTGACTATAGCTTGCTGGCCTCTGTTCTAAAAGCTGGGGACCTAGCAAAGAACAAACCAGGCAAAAATGATTGCCTTGCTGGAGATAGTGGAGATATTATAGTCAACAAGATAAAAGCCAAATATAATCGTATACATACTAGAGGCCTGGTGCATGAAATTCAAGCATGGGGGGGCGGGTCCCTCAACCTGGCCTGCACCTTCTCCAATCCAGACCCGTTGCAGGATTGGGCCTAAACCGGCAGTTGGACATCCCTCTTGCAATCCGGGACTGCTGGCTCCTAACCCTTGCCTGCCTGATCGCCCCTAACCGCCTCTGCCTGCCGGCCTGATAGCCCCCTAACTGCTCCCCTGCTGGCCTGATCGCCCCTAATTGCTCTCCTCTGCAGGCCTGATTACCCCTAACTGCCTCTGTCTCAGTCCCACCACTGTGGCTTTGTCCAGAAGACATCCAGTCTAATTAGCATATTACCCTTTCATTAGTATAGATGAACTGGTCAACTATGCTAATGGGAAAAATTAAGTAGGGCAGGGGCAATAGAAATGTATAGGGACTGCATTTAAATACAGTGGTGAGGACCTGGCTGGGTTGCTCAGTTGGTAGGAGCATCGTCCCATACACACACACACACACACACACACACAGGTTGTGGTTTCAATCCCCAGTCAGGGCAAGTAAAGGAGGCAACCAATCAATGTTTCTCTCTCACATCAATGTTTCTCTGTCTCCCTCTCTCTCCCTACCTCTCTCTCTAAAATCAATAAAAACATGTGCTCGGGTGAGGATAAAAACAGGAACATAGGGTGGTGAAGAAAGGCTTGTTGAGGAGGTGATCTTTAAGTAATGGTTGAAAGAAGGTGAGGAAGGAGCCATGTGGATATATAGGGGGGAAACATTCCCACCAAAGGGAATAGTAAGTTCAAAGGTCCTGAGGCAGGCCAGCCTGATGTGTTTGATGAACAGTGGGGAGGCTCAGGCAGCTGAAGCAGAGTGAGCCAGGGGAGAGCAGGAACAGGGCCTTGAGGGCCTTGGGGAGGACTTTGGTTTGTCCCCTAGACCCATTTCAACAATCATTGAGATCACATACAGGTTAATCATATCTCTTTTCGGTTCAGTGACAGTCCCATATAATCCTAATTTTCTCACTGAAAACTATGGAGCTATCTTACTAGGAATTGAAAATGGAGGGAATGAGAGAAGCAGAGAGTAAATGGGAAAATTGATTCTCTGGAAGAGTCCATTTCTCCTTCTTCCTCACCTTACATGCCCTTTCCTGTATGCTTAGGCCTCAGGGACCAGGACAATTCAGGCCAGTCACCCCAGCTCCAGCTGATGACCTGCTGATGACCTGCAGGATGGCTGGGTCTGAGCCTCCACATCACAAAAATGGCTGGTTCTGCCGAGACTGGTTTGGCTCAGTGGGTAGAGCGTCAGCCTGCAGACTGAAAGGTCCCAGGTTCGATTCCGGTCAACGGCATGTATCCTGGTTGTGGGCACATCCCCAGTAGGGGGTGTGCAGGAGGCGGTTGATAGGTGTCTCTCTCTCATTGATGTTTCTAACTCTCTATCCCTCTCGCTTCCTCTCTGTAAAAACTCAATAAAAATATATTTTTTTAAAAAATGGCTGGTTCTGGCCTGAAAATCAAGGTCAAGCCATTCCTGTCTTGGCGTGACCCTCAGACGCCTCAGTAACACTGGGAACCTGTTTGCCTCTCTGCATAAAGAGCAAACTAACAGTGATGATAACAACAATAATACCTGCTCTGGCTGCTTCACAAGACTGCTGTGTGCCACGTGGAACACAGAAACACTTGGGAAAAGCAAGGCGTGTGGCACAATCTATCACAGTGGTGAGGAGGGCTAAATGATTTTAGATAGAAAGGACTTGGATCCATGCCCTGCAGATAGCAAATGAACCATTAATACTGGTTATTATTATTACCATTACAGCATAATAAGTGTTATTCATGGCACTCATTGCAGTTCACTTAGCTATCCTCACTCAGCCCATCATTCTCCCACCCAGGTCCTCTATTCACTGAGAAAGAGAGTAGGGTTAGAATGTGGCTGCTTAGATCAGGGTCCATGGACAGCAGCACTGACCACACCTGGGAGCCTGTTGAAAAGAAATTCACAGCCCCAGGCCCTGGTCAGATCTGCTGAATGGGAATCTGCACTTAACAAGATCCCACAGGGGTTCCAAACGTAGTGAAGTGTGAGAAGAAATAGCCTGCAAGTTTTCTCCTTGGGGAGGCCCTCCCAGTCCCCCCCAGACTCTGGGCAGCCCCCTCTGGGCATTCCTCCTGCTTATCATTTGTTTTGTGTTGGTTTTTCCTGCTGGGTGGAGAGTGTGGTTCTGGAAAGAGCAGACTGTTGACTGGTATGTCCCCAAGGCCCCACATGAGGGGATGTCCTAACTATTGGTGAAAGAAAGAAGTAGAGGGAAAGGAGGGAGGGGAAGAAATGAGAGGGGGGTAAAGGGGTGAGGAAGGGAGAAGTAAGAGGGAGAGAGGAGGGGAAAGAAGAAAAAAGAGGAGGGGGAGGGGAAGAAGGAAAGGGAAAGAAGGAGGGAGGGAAGGAAAGAGATGAAGGGGAGAGGCAGAGATAAAGTGAGGAGTAAGCGGGAGGAGGAAAGAGGGAGAGAAGGAAAGAGGGAGAGAAGGAGGGAGAGAAAAGGAAAGCATGTAGGGGAGAGGGGAGGTAGACAGCGCCTCCTCTGGGTATAAGAAGCTCCAAAGTGAGTTAGGGGCACCCCCAGGGAGTACATCTGTGGAAGTGTGGAACCAAATACTCAAACTTCCATTTCTGTTATTGTTTCATCAAAACAAACAAAAAAAAGCATTGGCTTTCTTAATCCTTAATATATGGTTGACCCAAACCTACTTAGCCAGTTGGCAGCGACCCTCACTCATTCTCGTTGGATATGTTCATTCAATAGATATTTACTGAGCACCTACTGAGTACCAGCATGGTCTCAGGCACCAGAGACATGGCAGTGAGCAAGACAGATGAGCATCCCTGCTGGGGACATTCTAATGGGAGAAACAGACAAGAACAAGATAAATAACCATGGCAACCCATGGCGATGTACTGTAGCCTGCTCAGACCCGTGCTAATGGATTGGAATATTGGCTGGCAAAGTGGAAGGTTTCTAGAAAGAATAAGGATTAAAGAAAATATAAATGGGAGCAGAAAGGGACGGTGAGAAATGGCAAAGCTGGGACTCTGTCCTTGCCTTGCACCAGGACTCCATCAGTCATAAGAAGAAGTAAAAATAGTGATGAGCTTTTGCAATCTCTATTAAAAGGCGGCCAAAAACATTCAAAATTCTCATGAAGACATTTTGGGATGTCGAGTCCCATTTGCTATGGTTACTTCACCTTCGTTGGCACTCTGCCTGGTGGGATTCCCACGATGGGCAAAGCCACGTGGTTAGCAGGCTGCAAAGGTTCTCAAACAGACAATTCAGAATGGGCCATCTTCTATAGGACAACTGATCTGGTTTCTTTCATGAATCAGTGGAATGGGGAAAGGGGTAGGGTATCTGCCTAATAAAAGAGTGATATGCTAATTGACCGTACCTTTGTGATGCCCACCAGCCAATCAGGAGTATGCAAATTAACCCAACAAAGATGGCAGGTTAATTTGCATATGTGGGTGCTGAGCAGCTGGGGGGGCAGGATAGGACACTTGTGTTATCACCATGGCAATGACACAGGCATTCCGCACCACCCCAGCTGCTCTGGGCAGCGTGGGAAAGTGGAAAGGCGGCTCCAGGCTGGAGGGGAAAGGCGGCTCCAGCCAGAGCTAAGGCAGCACCAGCAGCCAGGGAAGGAAGGCCCATTCTTGCATGAATCTTCATGCATAGAGCCTCTAGTAGACTAAATAAATCAAAGGAGATAGAACAACAACAAAAATAAGCACAAGAATTACCATATGATCCACTTGTGGGTATATAGCCAGAATAGTTGAAAACAAGGTTTTAGGAGATATTTACATACACTCATGTTCATGGCTGTATTAGTCACAATGGCTGAAAGGTGGAAGCAACCCAAGTGACACTGATAGATGACTAGATAAACAAAATGTGGAATATCCATACAATGAAATATTATTCAGTCTTTAAAAGGGAATTCTGACACATGCTACAACATGGATGAACCTGAGAATATTTTGCTGAGTGAAATAAGCCAGTCTTTATGATGCCATTTAAATAAGGGTCTGCAGAATTCAAATTCATAGAGACAGAAAGTAGAATGGTGGGTGTGGCGGTGGGGAGTTACTGTTTCATAGGAACTAGGCTTCAGTTTAAGAAGATAAAAAAAGTTCTGGAGATGGATGGTGATAATGGGTGTACAACAATCTGACTATACTTAATGGTCACTGAACTGGACACTTTAAAATAGTTAAGATGGGCC